>APFE031419840.1:279057-295192 GCA_000404065.3 Pinus taeda
ATATGCTTGTATATGGTTAATGCACATCTGATCCTGCATTATTTATGAATTTAGATCCTTGTTTCTTGCATAGTAGTATGTTGTTGTGATTCTATAGGTCCTTTTGAAGCTGAGTAGACAAAGAGAAAGCGGCAAAACTCTATCAAGAAAGAGAGGAAGTCGAGCACAAGACTCAGGTTGGCCCTCTTGGTTCTCCTCTCATCTATTTTCATAAAAGGAATCAATAGTAGACTATGATTTTTTGTTTCTAAGGTAGCCCCCCATCTTAGTGGGAATAGCAACATCTGTGTGGACACTATTCCCATATAACACTACTAAGTTTAACAAGCGCTAGGAAGGAGAAGCTCATGTTCGTCACTGTGACGAATTTGATGTCATTGTATGCTTTAATGAGTTCAACAAAGGTGTAAATCGGTATCTTTTTCAAGTTTAGAAATTTTGAAAAAGACACGGAAAAGAAAACTCCACATGGTCCCTTTTCATACATTTGTGTCTCTCGAGCCCGAAAAGGTAGAAAACGATACTTGAGAGAACCATTGACCATTTCAGTCAAGGAGTAACGTTTTCATAAATAGTGCATCCCACCCCAAAAGGGGAAAACGTACACTAGGCACATGACATTTTGCATCTGTTAAGGAATTCGAAATCACAAGGGCTCAGATAGATTTTCATGTTTAAAGGGTTGAAAAAGAGCTTGAACGCGAAGCCCCCATTTTATTCTCTTTTACGAGTAAAAAGGGAAAAATACTATACAATCTTTTCATTTGAGTTTTACGAGTCGAGAAAAGAGTTGAAACATGACTCGATATCATCATCGAACATCCATCAACTATTGCTACACAAAAAGGTAAAGTGCATTATCCAATTCCTGAGGCAAAATAGGTTAAAATACATAAAAAACCCTAATATTTCATGAAAAACTGAATAAAAAGAGGGAAAAGTAAATATTTTTTACCATTTACCATTTTACCTTGCTGTGAAAATAATTTTTTTAGAGTAGATTGCGGGAGATCTGGGAGGCCATTCATTGAGATGCTAGTTGCAGGTAAGAGACAAGTCCCTAAGCTCCATTTCCATACTATTTATCCGTGTTTTCATCCATTTTTTTTATTTATAAGGGAGATTTTGGCAAAAGAAAATTGCCCTCGGTAATTAAAATGCCCAACCCCACCATTGGTGCAACTTTTTTTAAAATAGACGCGCCAACACTGTGAACAAGGAAAAAACCATTTTCCTCTCAAAACCACCATTTGAATCCAAATTTTACTTGCCAAAAATGAATATTGACATGAATACATGGTTTTTACAGGAAAGAATCGTCGAAAATGGTAGGCTGGAAAGAACGTGGGCACGAAGATGTGGACATCGAGGCATTCAATGACCCAAATTTCCTGAACGTTTTGAGGAACTATGGGTTCCTCAAGTTCTTTCTCACACCAAGGATGCAGGCTCAACCTGAGCTACTTCGACACCTGATTAGTCCCTAGGACATAAATCAGGAAATATTCATCATTGGTGACCAGGAGCTAGAGTTAGAAACTTCAGACATATATTTCATCATAGGACTATCTTGGAGAGGGAAACCAATCAACCTATCTGGGTCATGACTGATTGGGGAAAGCATATCCATGCTACTTGCCAAACATTGCCCTGAAGCCCTCAAATCAAAGAGCGGTAAGATTGAGATTGCCATTGTGCGAGATTTGACACTGAGAGTACTACTGTTGACTATCAACAGAGTGGCGGGGTCCTAAGCAGTGCATGAGACTAACAAGTTGAAATTTCTATATGATATCGATTGTACAACATCGATGCTCTTCAATTAGGTGGAAGCCATGAAGATCAACATAAAATGCCAGCTGACAAAACCTAAGGTGGGGAATCTGAAGAAATTTTGCTTCAGATCTGTACTAGTGACCTTTTTCTTGGAATGAATATCGTTGTTCCAGTATCAGCTGACTGAGGTAGATCCACTGATGCCACGAGACATACAGATGGCCCGTTGGAGTCGTTTGATGCCTAGGATCACTGGGGGCCAACATATGTCCTACATGCGTGCCTTATTTTCATGGCTACAATGATAGCTGATCATAGTGGAGGACTGGCCATACAACGGTACTGACTTCTACGGAGATCCGAACATGTTACTGCTAGATGGGGAGGATTTCGATGACGAAGGTAAAAAATCAATTTTCAATTTTGTGATTTTTTAATTGTTTTTGATATATGTGTGTTTATAACATTTTGTTTTATCAATGCAGATGTTGGACCAGAATGTCTTGCCAGGATGTCCCTAATAGCCAGGCGTGTCACTCGCTAGTTTGATGTTGCTCCTTATCAGGAGGGGAGCGAAAACAAGGAGGAGATTTCGAGGAGCCTTGAGGGGTTGACTTGTGGTATCCCAGAGTATGCCCAGGTGGGAGACATCCCGTGGCAGTACCAGAGGCATACAGTGGGGGTATCAGACTGGATCGTTGATTGTTGACTCGTGCTGCATGAGCAGTTTCATGCTACCACAATCAAAATGCTGATTAGTTCCTAGGTCCAACATTTTACATTTTTGAGGCCTGCGTGCCATGGATATATGAGGCCTGCGATCCATTCATGCTATTTGAACACATAGATTACTTTTTTGGGTTTTGATGTATCAAACATTATCACCATATATATATATATATATATTGTATTTTCTTGCTTACTATGGTACAAATGATTTGTTTTGTCTTTTCAAATGTTTCGTAAATGTCTATCCAACACATAATTAGCTAATGCATCTGTCAAATCCTTCATGTGTCTAGGAATATGATGATATGTAATGTAATCAAAATTCCTTTCCAGTAGACAAATACATAGATACATTCTCAATATCTGAGGGGTTTCCGATGGAATTATTGCCTGTTGAGTTGAAGGACAACAAGCTGTGAATCTAGGTTGACAACCAACTCCCGAATGTCAAGAGTAATGGATTTTGACAACAATTCGATGACTGTGATGTATTCAACAATGTTATTAGTTGTGAGACCTAAATAGATACCTTGAAGATCAATCAACTCACCATGAGGGTCATAAATAGCCCATGCCGCGGAGGATATATTCCAGGTACTACGGCAAGCACCATCAGCAAAACCGATGTGAGGAGTCACAAACCTCTGCAAAGCAGGGAAAACATAGTAAACACGAAACTTGTTTGAAAACTAACACACTAAAACAAACTACAAAAAAATGAATGACACACTAATGTACACAAGTAACCATGCAAGATGACCTAAGCATAGTACTTTTTGAGATATTCCATGCGCAGACTCTGGTAAGTTGATGAGGGAGGCGTGGAATGTGGTTTTCTAGATCAAAACATATCAAATTGGAATTGGTAGGATCAATGCCGCCAATAGCCAACATCAAAGATTACTGTTGAGATGGACACCTTTGCAGCACCTCGAGAGCCGACATAGTTGATGGTGCATGAGCCAAATCCTCAACAATATTATAGTGTTGAGTGGCTCGAGCGTTGGGATTGCATGAAGATTTCCTTAGCTCAGCTCGAGAAGGTGGTCGAATGGCGGAATCAGGGTTAGGGTGCTCGATATGAAGAGGGCCAGAACTCTGGGCAAAAGAAGAAGGGGTAGCCTCTTTCTCTTTCCCGGATGTCGGAGAAGGAGTTTGATAATCTTTTTATATAGTAGCCACATCAGTAGGCACCTGAGATCCCGAGGAAGCAGATGATTGAGGTTGGTCTACCATTTCAGTCTACTGAGATCGAAAAGGCTCTTTCAAGACAACTCAGGTCCCTTTGAGCAAACGACTAACTTCAGATCGTCGGGGACAATCCCTTCTATAGTGATCCTCCTTGCAAATGAGGCATGGATACTTAGGCTTCCACTATGAAGAATCACTAGCAGACGACTTAGGAGGACCCTTTTTTGGGGCATTGGCTTTACCCTTTCCTTTGCCTTTCTTCTTACCTTTTGAGGATTTATCTGCTGTGATAGATTGGACAACGTGGACCTATGAGGTTTTACTAGGGCCAGATGGATTCTAGGAGGAACTATTGGAAGCAGTGTTCGAGACCGAATTCTATTTCGAAGAATATTTGGGAGGGGTCTGGGACAATGAACCAATTACTCCATCAGTGGGAGGTGTAGCCTGTGACTTCGATGCCATGGGATCAGATGATGGCTACGGAGCATCGAGTAATAACTCATACAAAGTGCCAGACTGAGAGTAAACAAGATCTAAGTACTAGGCATGAGCAATGGCTTGTTCTTCAGTAACACATCCACCCATATCTATATCGCAAGCAATTGGAGTGACGAATGACTTGGTAAACCATTCGGTGAGCAACTGATTAGCAATCTCGAATTTGATTAGGTGACGTCTATGTCTCCATTCGTGGATGTGATTGGATATGTGTGTCACAGTATCTTTATTAAGTGACGTGAGTAAATAGGTGCCAGTTTCATAGCGAACTAACAACTGGAAATGCATGAGGAAAGCCATGGCTAAAGAGTTGAAGTCATGGTAAGTAATTCGAGGAAGCTCGATGTACCACTTGGCTGCAACACCTATGAGGGTTCATTGGAAAGGATGGAGATGAATAGAATCATCAATGTAGGACTTTGAAGAGCACTAGAGGTGATATGTCATCAGATGGTCTTGAGGATCTTCTTTCACTTTTCCATCAAACTTAGGACAAATGCTCGGGATCTTGGATGGAACCAGAGGCCAGTATGGCAAATGAAGAATTGGATCATTCGTGAGTCGAGACACTTCTGGAAACTCTAGCGTGGCCAAGAATGATAATTGAGTATTGGAAGGCATTGGAGGTCGATAAGCGAGTCCAACCGGAGGAGCCCATCCCTGCTAGTAAGGATTTTGGCCCAATAGTGGAGGGTTTTGGCCATATGGCATTTGATTTTGCCCCCACTGTAGGTTACCTTGGCCGTAGGGAGGATTTTGACCTGGGACACCTTGGAACTGTCTGGTCATAGGTTGCTGATAAGCAACATACGGGTTAAGAGGATGTTGAGCCTGTTTGTCTTGGACGTATGGATATTGCACTTGTTCTCCCTGAACATATGGGTTTTGAACCTGCTGCCTCTTAAAAAGAGGATTTTGGACCTGTTGTCCTTGGACATAAGGATTGTGCACTTGTTGCCCTTGGACGTAGGGATTTTGTACCTATTTCCCTTGGAAAAAAGGATTTTGTACCTGCTGTCCTAAGACATTGGGATTTTGGGCCTGCTGCTGTAGGACTTGACCCTGACCTTGTCCTTGCAAGTGTTGACCCCGTTCATATGTATATAAGGGTTGTTGTTTCCTAGGTTGGATCTGCTGCTGCCAAGGCTGTCCCTACGGCTATAGAGGTTGGTCTTGCGAAGACATAGGCTGGAAGGTTTGTGGAGCATACTGCATTTACTGCTACATGGTTTGTTGCAATTATTTAGAGGGTTTCCCCTGCAGTTGTTATAGTTGTCCTTGTTGTGGTATGATCTTCACTTGTTGTTGCGCGGATGACCCTTGCTGCAAAATAGGTTGCCCTTGTTGCTGCAGAGGCTGTCCTTATTGCTGCAAGGGTACTTGAATAGTTCCCGAAATTTTTTTGAACTGAATCTGGCTATAGCCACCCTAAAAAGTGGATGGACCAAGTTGAACGTACTGCCCAGACTAAAGGACGTAAGGTGGATTGACCATTCGTTGAGAACCATATGGAATGTAAAGTTTGGTACTGAACCTGAGCCTCATAAGGCTGCTAATACTATAAATTTCTTGACCCAGATGGACCAACAGGATTTTGGACCAGTTAGTACTAGACATTGCTTGATCCAGGAGGACCAGCATGGTTTTGGATAACACCAGAAGAAGGTTGGTTCATGCCAACCTGTTATCCTGTGAGATACTTACATTGGTGGTGCCTGACATCGTAGAAACACTCAAATTCTCCCCCCAAGAGGTGGCACAACTTGTCCACATACTGCAGGGATCGAAGAACTTATAGTAGTGTTCTTCGAGACCGTCGATTGAACCGGATGGGTGAATGGGATGGACGAGACAAGAGGGTTTAGAATAGTGGGTTGCACCAGGACTGACAGAACGACCTATTGGGAGGTCGGGTTCGCAATGAATGGATCTACAGTAGGCATGGTGCTAGATGCCCAAAGAGGGTTGTGATAAAGTGATGAGGCACTGGGTGTACCTGAGACCAATTGTGTTAAAGTCACATAGTTAGGTAGTAAATCCTGATACACATTGATGGGAATGCTCCCCGTATGGGGGAAACATTCAGGAGGAAATTTTTGTTCTTCCTCTTTGACAATGTGTGGAGTAGAAACTTTCTATTGATCTGGAGAGGTAACTGGAGCATTGCCTTCGGTTGGCATAGCTGGGAACAAACGACAACGAACGACCGAAGTTATATGAGGGGATAATTCCAAAGGAACACCCGGTTGATCATACGGAATGTACATAGGCTGCGGTGATATCACAACAGGGTCAAACAAAGGATTCAGAGGATATATAACCAGTCCAAGCTGACCATAAGTATTCGACGAACTCTCAAGAGTCTGGACGGGATTGTCTGGAGATTCCGGGCCAATATCAACAGGTGGCCCAGTATCTGAAGTAGATGGAGGATGAGATGACAAAGGTTGAGTGCTAAGAATGATTCTAAGTTCAACACCTTAGTCCTCGAGTGACTCTGGTAATGCAGGAAAAGGCTCCTCAGATAATCTTTTAGATGGAGGAGAGGAAGAGGAACTAGTTGAACCAGATGGTTTAGCCATAATGACCTTGTCGTAGTTAATAGGAAAAGAGAGATAAATTTCAAGGCTTTAAAATGTACTTTCAGGGAAAACTCACGATTTAGTCTAGAAAAGACTAACAGGATGTTATAAGATCGTGGACAATCAATTTTTTAAGAGACATAAATAAACTGGTGCTCTTTCATGTTTTAAGAGTCGAAAAAGAAGCAAAGATGACTCTATCACTTTCGATTGGAAATGAGCTCGAGAGGACAAGTGCTCGAATGATATTTTAAGTTTAATAAGTCAAAAATATCAAATGACTAGTATGGATGATCTAGCTAAAAATGATTACCAGGCAACCATGAACTGTAGAATACCTCCCGACGAACTAAAAAGTACGGGCAGACAATCTCCCCAAATGTTGTGTTCGGTGTATCAGGTTTGCGAAGAGGCAGACTCAATGTCCTATGGATAAAGGATTGCAGCCTAGAGGGGTATCCTATTATATACTCGATGGTATAGGGAGCACAAGTCCATACTAGTGCTGTCTAGTGCCGAAGTTAATGAAAACTGCTAGGTTTAAAGATGCCAGAACATGTCTCTAGCCTAGACTTTCTAGATGTGATTGTTAGATTTCAATTGCGTCTTAGGTTAATTATGTCTCAGTTTTCAGGCCTTAGCGATGTTACTCGAAAAAGCCCTAAGTGCAGCCAAATGAGAGAAGACCCTTTCAATTCGATTAATTGTCTACACTATAGAGGGTAGAAAACACACTTAAATGCAAACAACCAAGCAACAAAAAGCAAAATGATCTTTCACTACTTCACTTTTTGAGAAAATAAACTAATGAACAATGCATTCCAACTCCTAATTTCCTAAAAATTACACTTGACCAGTCCTTTCAAAAGAGAAGAGAATTATTTTTCTTTTCAAATGCCATTGTAATCCTAGTCTTCAATGATGCTAACTACCATAACATATTGATGCAGAAAACTAGAATTTTGTACTTTTCATAAAATGGAAAAATGTATTTCTCATAAAATACTTCAATTTAAAAGTTTCGAGACAATCGATTCTCAAGCAAATCAAAAACATGAAAAGAGAATCTATTTCAAACTAATGACACCACGATTTCACCAAAAAACAAGACAAACAATGTGATCTATGTTGGAAAAGAGACATTTCGACAAGCAAATGAAACTCTTCAAACTTGTGTAATGGAAGTCCAAGCCATAGAAGGACCATAACCAAAATGCAAGTAAATGCACCAACTTGACTCACTGAGTTCAAAATCAACTAAATGGATGAAAACCTAGATGCCCTAGTGCCACTAACCATCCAATGACCCAAGAAATCAAGCAAAAATATGGCAAATCAACAAGCAAATAAACCAAATGAAAAGAAACTTTCTATTCAGGGAGAAGGCGGTCTAAACAACTTACACAGTTGAAATCATGAGAATAAAACAAACTAGCCAACATCTGGGGTGAACCCTAATCTTCACTTACAAGTGTTGACGTGACTGCCTAACTGACAACAAGCGCTAGAAGGGGCTCGACACGACTATTTCTCATCATATCACACTAATCAATGTGATTGTTTGCGAAATAAGCATGATGAATGAGAATGAAAAGAAAAAAATATTTTTTTTCAAAAGTTGGGACGAGACTTGCTACTGTGAATTTAAAAACCATAGTAGTAAGCATAGAAAAGCAGACATAATTAAATGGAAATGGCGAAACTAGAAAATTTCACACAAAACCATGAAATTCCAAGCAAATAAATAAAATGATTGGAACCCTAGTGGAGCCGCCAATTTGTGGTGAAGTAAAATTCTATGTGCAGACACAAACAATTCCTCTAGCCTGACAGCGTGTCTAGCCACAAACAAGACATTCTATGGAATATTTCCTTAGGTTAGAACCAATTAAGAGGACCTACCTCTTAGTACGCTTATCCCATTTGGTGATGGCCTTGGTTTCTAGCTCCAACTATCTCCCATTTCCTTCTTCGAACACCTGAAACAAGTAAACAATAGCAAACAACAACAATGATAATAGACAAATTGTAATTCAACCTACTTAACAAGTCAAGAAGCATTAATCCATAAACATGTGATATGACAATTATGTGGGAAATCAATCTATAGTTGCATATATATTAAATCAATAAGAGATTACAACCATTGTGTTGACGTTGCTGTTCTCCTCGAAAAAAACCAAGTTCCCACACACTTCTGTTAGCATTCCATGATGGCCTCATTAATGATAGTTTTAGGGCTCTTCCCTTTATTCTTCACACTAAACCAAATTCACACTTCTCCTCACATACAACTAGAGAGCCACAACTATGAATAGCTTGTTGTTTACTCCAAACTCAATTACCACTAACACATCAACATTAACACTTCAACACTAGCTTGTGCTTGGGAAAAATGGAGGTTTATATATCATGATGGAAGGGAGATGTTTCCTCTTATTATGGGAGAAGGTATTATCTCTTGAGGTAGTTCCATCCTTATAGGGGAAAGGAGCCCAAACTGACATCCTTGCCTCCATCTGGCTCAACCATTTACGAGACTTCCATTACGAAGCTTCTAGAGATGGAAGCTTCGACTCCTTATTTAAAAAACTTTCTAAAAGAGGATCAACACGACTGGATCAAGGCTCAGTCATTCCGGTTGGCACTAGGGATAGTTATAATCCCTGTATATCGGCAAGAGGAGAACAAGGGTCATTAGCATCGGTCTTGTAAACTGGGAAAAACAAAATATTTTTGGGAAATGATGCAAAAGGGAATTGTTTTTCTCATGAAGAGGGACATAATGGGAGTTTCTTCATGAAAAGAATGGGTTTAGGGTTCACTGTAGAGGTCCTCTAGGATCAAGGAATGTGGAGTACAGGGACATTGAAAAAATGCTGTGTAACAACAAGTACTTTCAAAGTTCCAAAATATTTTCAATTACAATACTAGATTGAGGTTAGGTATAGACCTTTGATTCTTGACAATGTAAAACATTGGAAAGTATTTGAAGATGATGAGAAATTAAAAACATTTATGCAGGCTATTGAGGATTTTTCTTTCTTACAAATTGATGAAGAAAACAATGAAACAATCACTGAAATTATTACTGGTTCATACATAAATTTCAAGTAGAAAATACCTTACCATGAGAGTATTCAGCTATCCAACAATCATATTTCTGAAGGATGAGCTCCCCTTGAATTTTTTTTTGGATAGAATCATGTTCTAAAACCATCAATGCTAAATTCACAACAAGATGATAGGCAAGACTGTCATATTGGTACAAAAGAATAAGTTAGAAACATTAAAATTTCAACAACGCCACCACAAGAGATTAAAGACAAATATGTTTAGTTATTTAAGGAGTATAAATATATTTTTTCATAGAAGTATGAATATTTCAAGACTTATGATACATTTGTTATTGAACATAGGATTCCTTTGAAAGCAGGGGCTAAACCATTAAACTAGAAATTGAGGAGGATAGATCTAATTCTGCTGCCAATAATAGAAAAGGAAGTAAAGAAATTGCTAGATGAAAAAATCATAGCTCCTTTAAGATATTTTGAGTGGATAGATAATCTAGTTCCTATCAGGAGAAAGAATGGAGAAATCAAATTTTCCATTGGATTCAAGAATTTAAACAAATTTTCATTGAATAATAATTATCCGCTCCAAAAGATGGAGCATATGCTTCAATGAGTAACAAGAGAAAACAAAATTTCAATGTTATATGGTTTTTCTTGATACAATCAGATATTGGTCAGTGAAGCAGATAAGGAAAATACAACTTATACAACACCGTGGGGTACCTTCATGTATGCTAATATGCCTTATGAACTAATAAATTCAAGTGAAACCTTTCAGAGGGCCATGGAATTGGCATTCGTTGGAAAAGTAAATAAATTCATAGTAATTTACGTTGATAATTTAACTATAATGTTAGAATCAGATGAAAAGCATATCAAACATTTGAAGAAAGTTCTTGAAAGATGCAAGAAATTTGAGATTTCTCTTAATCCCAAGAAATCAATATTTGCCTTGAAGGATGGAAAATTGTTAGGCCATATCATTTCAAAGGAAAGAGTCACAACAGATCCTAAAAGAGTATCAACTATTCAGTTAATTAGTTTTCTTGAAACAAAGAAATAAATCCAAGCATTTTTAGGGAGAATCAATTTCTTGAGGAGGTTTATAACTAACTATGCAGATATTGTAAAATATATTGCTGATATGCTTAAGAAGAATCATGAATTAAATGGAATGCATAGGATATATTTTATTTTTCACAAATCAAAAAAGGCACTTTCAGAAGCACTAATACTAGCCAATCCAGATTATTCATATCCTTTTAGTATTTTCTCTTTTGCATTAGACAATGCAATAGGAAAAAGTTTACTACGAAAAAATGAAGATAATTATGAGCAGTGAATTGCTTTCTATACCAAAGTTATGAGGGATGCAAAACTGAAGTATGATATAATTGAAAAACGAGCTTATACGTTATTTTAATCTTTGAAAGATTTTAGAATTTACGTCTTGCATTCTCCAATAATAGCTTTTGTACCTGTTGTGGTAAAACACAACCCCCCCATTTTTGACATGTTCACTTCAAATAATGGGGACCCTTTCTATAAATTTTTTGGCTAAACTCCTTTTAGGATATTTATGAAGTCGATTATCCTATGCTTTTGTTAGTTTTTCGTCTTTTTAGACTTTTTGTTTTTACTGCTTTATTAAAATCAATTTTTTATAAGCTTTCCATTGATACTTGTTTCGCCTCATTTGGTCAGTTGGGTTGTAAATGACACTCCTTTGAAGTATAATCATTTATGTCGCCTGGGTTAAAAATGCATAAAATGTACAATATTCCATTTTTGTAATTAAATTAGTTCAATAATGCATTTATTTTAAATATTAACCCCTAGTTAGTTATTACTAACATTTTTTTTATTTTTTTACTTATACAGCCAAATCATGAAGCATCCGGATTTTAATAATTTACTCCAATATTTCAAATTAATTACTAATCTCGAAAAATCAAAATATCAAAGTGGTTGTAGTTTATTTATGTATTTATTTTCAAAGTGACTGTAGTTTAGATAATTTCGTAACTTAATTAAACTTCATTAAAAAATAAACCAAAAAAAAAATAATATATAAAAAGAAAAATATATTACGCGATCAGAAAATCGCATCTGAGTTTTTAATCGCAACATCTTTAGAAAACCTCGACAACCCCATACTCCCGATTGCCGATTCTTCTGATGCCGAGAAGTCAAAAGGCAACGGGGCATTAACCAAATGTTTCATAATTCGTTTTTTGAGTTTCAAACTCACTCATATGAATGAGTGAAATGGTAAATGATAATATAGTTAATATTAAAATAAAAATTAATATTTAATATTAAATTTTAAATTAATTAATATATAAATTATAATTAATTAAATTTAATATTAATTAGATCAATATTAATTAATTATAAATAGTTAATAATTTTAGTTAGAGATATTAATTAAATATATAGTTTATTAAAATAATTAGTTTAGTATAATTAACATTTAAATTAGAAATAATTATTAGATAATTAGAGTCTAATTTAGGATTAGATATTTTAATTAAAATTCTGATTTTTTTAGCTCAGCAACAAAATTTCCAGAATTATGTCAGATTTGACCCATCAACTTTGAAAACTCATAGATTGAGTTATACTTGGCCAAATGAGGCCCAGGACGGCTCATTGGAAAGATAAAAGCAAGCAGAACAATTCTGAGGAGGTTTCACTAACATATTTGGTCATTTATTGGTTCAAAAATCAGTTAGAATATCAAGCTCCAAATTTTTAAAACAAAATCAATTTTCTGAGTTTTATTTTCTGCATTTTCATTTGTCTAAGCCTCTTCTGAATGCAGATCCATTCATCAATGATATCCTTGGCCAATTAAACCATCCCAAGCATCAATAGAAAACTTATAATTTATTTTCAATTATTTAATTAATTGCATTTGATTGGATTTATTTTAATGCCAGAAATGACATTTTTATTTTATGGTTGCATCTTAATTAATTTTGATTTCTTTTTGCAGAAAAACAGTAGAAGAAATATGAAGAAAAATATCTCAATCAATGAGAATGATCCAACAATTAAAGATTGGAATTTTGAGCAAATAAAATTGATTGGACAGATTTTTCTTCAACAAACTTTCCTCTCAAAAATACCTTTGAAAATTATATTATAAATGACAGATTACAAAATGTAATAAAGGGTTGCTCTCCTCTGCAATTTTGGACTTTTAAAAAAGCACTTCTGCAATAAGAATTTAGAGTTGTAGGAGGGAGCAGAGAAAATCACAGATTTGAGGATTGAGGATTTTTCCTTTTTATCTTGAATTATGTATGATGGATAGAGTTTGCACTATTGTAGCTCTAATTTTGAAGGCAGAAGTTTAAGCAATGTAAAGGACTGTTGGAGACCAGGGTTAGAGAAATGGATTCAATAAATTGGTATTTCTAATACTATTGTTTCAAATACTAGTTTCATTTTTATGATAACAAAAATGCGTTATTTTATTCATGCTTGTGCACTTGTGTTGATATGGGTAATTTTGCCTCAATGTTGTCATTATGTATCTATGTTCTTATGGATTAAATTCTGATTTCTGAGTAACTATTTACTTAGAAATCTATCTTATAAAACTGATTTATTAAATAGTAATGTGTTGTGAACTATTTTTATATATTATTGTTTAATTATTGGATTTACTGATTTGATAATCAATATCATTTTTGTGAATTACTTCCTGAGTGTTGTTGATTGATTATTTCAATTAAGAGGTCTCAATAGAATGTGTTTTCGTATCCATAATGTCAGTTAATTGAACTACTTCATTAACTTGATATTCATTATAAACAAGACATTTAAATCCCAATACTTTAAATATCTTGCTCTTGGTTGAGTTAGATTTATATCTGCCTAATTGAAATAAGATTAAGATAGTTTTTTTTGCTTGCATTTTAGAATAAGTTTGCATTTAGATTAAGTTCTACATTTCTTTAAGTCCTCTTATCAAAGAGACAAAATTTTAATTGTGATTTCGCTGAACCCAAATCAGCTTAAGGGTCATTTTCTTGCCCGATCAACAAGAAGAAGTGATCTGATATCCTTCTCTATTGGTAGTTAAAGATACATCGTAAACCAATAGAGATAGGGAAAATGTAATTGAACCTAGTTAAACCAGTCAGAGCCACTACTTCAAACAGAAAATGAGCTGCTTTAAGGTCTGGACCGGGTGGTGATCCCTCAATGTTGAGGCAGACATTTTTGGCCCTCAACATTTTTGGCGCTAGAAGGAGGGCTTGAAACTTGTTTTCTATTGGAGTATTTTCAATTTTAACATTTTATTTAAATCATGATGGCTCCTCTTAAACTTCCAATTTAGAGTTGTATCCATGGACGTGCATCTTCCAATACTCTACCCGAAGTGGTAAGACTCTTGTCTCAGGTTGTTATAAAACCAACTTTAAGAAAGATAGAAAAGATAGATCGACGCCTTAGAATTCAACCTCTTTGAGGGGGCAACCTCCTTTACATTACATAAATGAACAATTCTTGGATGATTCATATGACAAAACCTCCTTTCTATATATACGAGTCTAAGGAGTCACAATATAACCCAACCGACCTAACAATAATAATATAAAGCCACAAAAAGAATAATAGAGGGATTCTATGGGGCACAATAATAACAATATGGGGACAATAGGGACACAACAATATTAATAAGGGGTATAACTACAATAGTAATGGGATAATCACTAGTATTATAGGGACCCAACATCCCCCTCTCCTTTAAAAAAGTGTTGTCCTCAACGCTTGAGTAGTTCTGAATACTTTTGTATAAAATTCTCATCCTCCCATGTGGAATCTTCAGCGGATAAGTTCTTCCACTTGATAAGATACTCTGAAATTGATCAATTTCGTAGCTGTCGATTTCTTGTTTCTGTGACTGCTTTCGGTTCCAATATAATTTGTCCTTCCTCGTCAAGTTTTGTCAATATTGTTTGAACTGGGATCTTGTCGCCTATAACCTTCTTTAAACATGAAACATGGAAAATTGGGTGCAATCGAGAAGTTGCAGGAAGCTCCAATTTGTATGCCATAGTACAATCTTTTGTAACACTTTGTACGGACCATAATACTTTGGTGATAATTTATTATCCTTCTTAGCTTGCTTGAGGGACATTTGCTTATATGGTTGTAGCCGTAGGAATATCCAATCACCTACATAAAAACTTCTTTCACTGTGATGATCTGCTTGTTGTTTCATTCTATTATGTGCCAACACGAGGTTATCCTTTAAGAGTTGGAGGACTTGTTGTTGATGTTCGATGTGATGTTCCACTGCCTGAACCTTAGAATTTTATCTTAAATATGATGTGATGGATGGTTGCTGATACCCATAAAGTGCCATAAATGGGGTAATTTTTGTTGCTGTATGGAAGGAAGTGTTATACCACCATTCCGCTAGAAGAAACCATTTGACCCATTGTGTCTGTTTATCAAATATAAATGAACGAAGATATCTTTCCAAACATTTGTTTACTATCTCAGTTTGCCCATTAAATTGAGGATGATAAGATGAGCTATGAGCTAACTGAGTACCAAGACAAGAAAATAATTTTGTCAGAAAATTTCCAGTGAAAATGGGATCTCTCTCACTTACAATAATCTTTGGTTTTCCATGTAGCTTTTGAATTGTTTCCATAAATGCAGTGGAAACTATATTGGCTTTAAATGGATGTGATAATGCACACAAGTGTGCGTACTTGGTAAGTCTGTCAACTACCACCATGATGACACACTTTCCTTCAGACTTGGGTAAACCTGTGATAAAATCCATTGAAACCTCCTCCCAACGTTGGCTTGGAATGGATAAGGGTTGTAATAGACTTGGTGTTTTAATTGTTTCAACTTTATTTTGTTGGAAAACCAAACATTCTGGCACAAATTTTGGAATATCTCATTTAAGGCCATCCCAAAAAAATTCCTTCTTAACCCTGTGGTAAGTTTTTAAAAATCCTGAGTGCCCTCCTAAGGGAGAAGTGTGCAATTCCATAAGAATATTTTGTTTTAGCTGAGAATTCTTATAGAGGTATAAGCAATCTTTGTACCATAATGAATCATTTTTCCAGCTAAATGTATCAGACGTACTGTAATCTTGTTGTAGCTTTTGAATAAGTGCCCACAGTTCTTCATCATTCTTCCATTCCTCCCTTGCTTCATTTATCCAATCTAGCTGGATAATAGAAATGGCACACAACAATGCTTCCACATCCTCATCCTTTCTTGAGAGTGCATCTGCCACCACAT
>APFE031419840.1:298845-395359 GCA_000404065.3 Pinus taeda
ATCATTTTTCCAGCTAAATGTCTCAGACGTACTGGAATCTTGTTGTAATTTTCGAATAAGTGCCCACACTTCTTCATCATTCTTCCATTCCTCCCTTGCTTCGTTTATCCAATCTGGTTGGATAATAGAATTGGCGCACAACAATGCTTCCACATCCTCATCCTTTCTTGAGAGTGCATCTGCCACCACATTTTGCTTCCCTTTTTTGTAGATGATTTCAAAGTCATAACCCAACATCTTTGTGACCCACTTTTGTTGCTCTTCAGAGGATAATCTTTGTTCTAAAAAGTATTTTAAGGCTATCATGATCCGTTTTTACCTTGAAGTGTCTTCCCATTAGGTAGGGTCGACATTTCTTAAGTGCATGTAGTATTGCCAACATTTCTTTCTCATAAATAGCTTTGTGTAAAAACTTTCCCTTGATTGGAGGACTTTCAAAAGAAATGGGTCTTTCATCTTGCATTAAAACAACACCAATTCCATTTCCTAAAGCATCACATTCCACAATAAAGGTTTTTGTGAAGTCCGGTGTAGCTAAGACCGGTGCTTGGCACATTGCCTCTTTAAGATGTTCAAAGGCCTTTGTTGCTTCCGGAGTCCATGAAAATGCATCTTTCTTCAATAATGTTGTTAGAGGTGCTGCTATTCTTCCATAATTCTTAACAAACTTGCGATAATACCCTCTCAACCCGAGAAATCCTCGCAGATGCTTTATGGATGTGGGGATTTTCCATTCCTTAATGGCTTTAATTTTGCTAGGGTCTACCTTAACCCCTTCATGAGATACAATATGACCCAGATATTCCACCTCTTGCACTCCAAAGAAACATGTGGATCTTTTTGCATATAATTGTTTCTCCTCCAATAGTTGTAGCACCCTGTCAACATGTTCAACATGATCCTTCCAAGACTTGTTGTAGATTAGTATATCATCAAAAAATACTAACACAAATTTTCTAAGGAAAGGTTTGAAAATTGAATTCATCAAACCTTGAAATGTTGAAGGTGCATTGGTAAGCCAAAAGGCATACCAAAAATTCATAATGACCCTCATGAGTTCTAAATGTTGTTTTCAGAATGTCTTCAGTCTTCATTCTGATTTGATATATCCTGAATGAAGATCCAACTTGGTGAAGTAAATTGATCCATGCAATTCATCCAGTAATTCATCAATGACAGGAATGGGAAACTTATCTTTAATAGTGAGCTTGTTGAGCTCCTATAATCCAGACACATGCGCCATGATCCATCCTTCTTGTGCACCAATACTACTGGAGCAGAGAAAGAACTTTGACTCGGTTGAATTATACCAGCCTCTAGCACTTCTGCAACCATACGTTCAATTTCACTCTTTTGGGCATAGGATATCTGTACGGCCTGATGTTTGGAGGAACACTTCCTGGAATCAGATGAATAGCATGATCATGATCACGAATAGGTGGGAGACCTTTGGGAGTCTCAAATACCTTGGAATGATTGTCCAAGACTATTTGGAGATCTGGAGAAATAGATGATTCCAATGTGGAAACATCTAGCGAACATAATTGTGCAATTACACCTCTTTGTTCCTTTTTTAGAAGCTTTGTCATAACATTAGAGCTGATTATCTTTCCTGGTTTCCCTGCAATACCCCTTAATACAACTTCCTTTCCTTCCATAGAAAATTTCATGAAAAGTTCTTGAAAATTAAAAGCTATTGTACCCAAGGATTGTAGCCATTGGACTCCTAATACAACATCAGCACCTCCCATTGGAATGGAAAGCATTGGGCTAGTCAATACATATTCTCCCATGGATAGCTTGATATTATGGCACTTTCCAGAGCAATTTATTGTTCCTCCATTTGCAACCATCACTGGACACTCTGGTGCTGGATATAGGAAGCAATTCAATTCTTTTGCTACCTTACAATGAATAAAATTGTGGGTACTTCCTGAATCAATCAACACTATTACCTTTTTCTTCTTGATTTGTCCTTCTATCTTGATGGTTTGAGGAGTGGTAATTCCAGCCAATGCATTACAAGATATGGTCGGATTCATTTCTTCTTTATCTAGGCTTAGTTCTTGGAGTATATCCTCTTTTGTTGACCTTTCTTGCTCCTTTTCTTCTTCCTCTTCACAATCTATGTAGAATAATTTCTTCTCAGCACACTTATGACCTTTAGTGTATTTGCTATCACAACTGTAACAAAGCCCTTTTGCTCTTTTTTCTTCCAATTGTTGTGGTGTCAACCTTATAGGTTGTGGAAGACTAGGGGCAACAACACTTCCATCTTTATAGTTGTGAGTGGTATGCTTCCTGGGTGCCATAATTTTGCTTTCCATTTTTCTTGCTAACCTGAATGCCTTCTCTAATGAATCAAGTTCCCAAAGGCGAACATCATGTTGGATATTATCCTTTAAAGACCCTATGAACACATCAATCCTATGCTCCTCTGGAATATCTTTTACCCTTATGTTCAATTTTTGGAACTCCTCAATGTGCTCCATTATTGAACCCTTTTGTTTGAGACTTATCAATTGGCTAAAAAAAGTGTTGCTTTTTGTATCCTCATAATGTGCCATCAATTCTTCCGTAAAAATTGCCCAAGTGATAAATTGTTTACGAGAGCAAAGCCATTGATACCATACAAACTGATTTGGTTCCAAATATAAAGTTTCCATACGTACCTTTTGTGTGTTTTGCACATTATTGAGATCGAAAAATTGCTCCATCTGTAATATCCATGTTGCGGGATCCTTGCCATCAAACTTCCTCATATCTATTTTTGGAATATGGTGGGTCTTTGATCCCACATTAGAGTCTATGATATCATGATTAAAATTTCTTTTGTTCGCGTCATGAGTTTTCTTTACTACCTTTTTACCATTAGTAAGTATTTCTTGTAGAAAATTTGTCAAATCTGTCTTCAAATATACCATGTCTTTCTTCAAATTTGAGTTCAAATATATCTTCAAATTATCCATATTAGCTTCCATGCCATTCATATTAGCTTCCACGCCATTTATCTTAGCTTCTGTTAACTTTTGTAAGAGTGACATTTGTTGCACTTGTTCTTGTAATTTTGATATATCATGTAACATTTCTTCCTATTCTTCATGAGTCATGTTAGAGCTTTCAGGTTCCTTACTAGGTATTTGCATTTTCTTTCATCGGGGCATCAATTACCGATAATAATGCTCTACTAGCCCTTTGAATTCCTTTAAAATAAATTTTCAAACCAATCTTAAGCAAAAATTTAAAAGAATCTATACACCTTTTTTTCTCACTTTGTAGGAGCTCAATATTGCCTCTGATGTATCTCTGTACTTTCAGAACATCTAGTTCTGAAATTGCAACCTGTGGTAGCCCTCTGTGTACTCGTTCCAATGTCATCAGTCTGGTCCAAATTGGATTCTCCAAGGAAGAGTTATGTGAAATCTCCCACAGTGACCTGATTATAGACTAGTTCAGTAGAGCGAACTTGTACAACGTGCCACGAGTCATTGTTTCAACCTTTAGCTCTGAAAAATATATAGAAGAAACTATAGTCCATCCTCGTTCTGCACCTTCTTACAAAATTTCAATCCAATGCTCAGAGAAAAGGTTATGACGATTTTCCCAAGGTCACCTGTTTGGAATGTAATTCAGGAGTCTGAAAAAAGACCAGCTTCCCCAGATCATATCTCCGCAAATATAGCGCAAAAAGCTCTGAAATTTGGACCCAAGATTTAGCACGATGTCTTCTCAAATGGGTGTTTTTTTCAACTTATGAAACGTTGCAGAAAAAAAAGTTATAGCGAAAATTCCACGATGACTTGTTTGGAGCAGCGAAACCCTAGAATCCAAAGCTCTGATACTAAATGTTATGAAACCAGCTTCAAGAAAGATAGAAAAGATAGATCAACGCCTTAGAATTCAGCCTCTTCGAGGGGGAAACCCCCTTTACATTACATAAATGAAAAATTCTTGGATGATTCAAATGACAAAACCTCCTTTCTATATATAGGAGTCTAAGGAGTTATAATATAACCCAACCGACCTAACAATAATAATATAAAACCACAAAAAGAATAATAGATGGATTATATGGGGCACAGTAATAACAATATGGGGACAATAGGGGCACACCAATATTAATAAGGGGTATAACTACAATAGTAATGGGGTAATCACTAGTATTGTAGGGATCCAACACAGGTAAATTTTAATGGTAAGATAAATTCTTCTTCTTTCAATCATGTCTTTCAATTTATTAAAAAGTTTCAAATTATGATTTTCAGGGAATCGATGAAGGCATTTTATGCAGAATTTTTACTCTCACATTTGCGGCAAAAGCCAAAAACTGGTGTAGAACTCTTCCAATTGCCTTAATTTATAGCTGGGATCAATTTGTTACAATTTTCATTTGTAAATTTGACGGCTATGATTATGAACATGTATGTGATGAAATTGAATACCTACAGAGATTTGAAAATGAGTCTGTTAGAGATTTTAATATTCGATTTCATTTGAATCGTTGAAGATTTAAAGTTGAAGATAAACCTACGGAACAAGAATCACTTGATTGGTTTGAATATATTTGCTCTCTTATTCCCATTCCCAATTCATATGAAATTAGTTCAAGTTTTGTTCCATCCCCTTTCAACATAAATGAGAATTTCAATATGTATGTGAAGATAAATTATGATGAAGTGGTCTCACAAAGTTTAGAAAACATTTCTAATCAAATGCAAGAAGACAACATCAACAATTTTGGAGAAAAAACTGCCTTGAAATCTGAAAGTTACTATTGCAGTCAATTCAGAAAATTAGATCGCAAATCATCAAGTACAAGCAACGATTAAAGTAAATAATAACATGCAAACTGTTGTACAAATTTCCGAATTTTTTCATGATGAGCAAATGCCAAATTTGGAGAACCAAAGCACAATTCTTCAAGAAAGCACGAGTAAACAAATGAATGATCTACAATCTGAAATTTATAGTGAACATAACGCACAAGAGTTCTCAAACAGAGACATTTTTAAATGCATTGTTTCAGATTCACATTTTTCCCTTTATCCTGATATTTTTAATGATGATAATTTTTCCCCTCTTGGTATTAATGATATTTATGAAAATAAAGAGATTTATTTAAATGAATTACCAATTATTTTTTATCAAGATAGAGAAACAATTATTGATCCTTATTTTGCCATTAATGAACATGAAATTTTTATTCCCCCTTGTTTTGATATATTGGACGAGATCAAAGGAAATTGTTGAGAATATTGTGAAGTCATTTATGATAATTACTTTGACATTAAGGATGTTGATTTTTATTCTTCTCAAGAGAATCCTCATGATAAATGTCAAATAACATCTGAGAACGAGGAACATTTCAATTTAGAAATTATTCCAACCAATCCTCATTCTAGAGAAGCAAATTATCTTCATGATTTCACTATTCGAGAAAACATTCCAATTTATGATTCATATAATGATCAAGCTCTCATTCCTACTCATAATCATAATTCTCTTTCTAATTTACAAGTTGGAATTGGAAATTATTCAAATTCCATAATTTTGGCCAATCTTTGTGAAAAAAGAAATTATTTCAAAACAATCCCAACTGTGCTGTAACATTAGTTTTACCAATAGTGATTTCATTTTATTTTTTTCTTTTACACTTCTTTTGTTCAAATTTAGATTTATTTTCTGATTTTAATTCTGATATATTTTTTGACACTTTACACTGGCATATTGAGAACTTTAATAGTGAACACTCAATTAATGCATTGCCCAATTGAGAAATCGAAATTTCATATTATAATCATAAACATCAAAAGCTATTAATATTTAAATTTCAATCGATGTTCCTCTCTTATCAATTGTTTCTATCTTCTCAAAGGCAATATCGACAAGAGAGTGTATTTTTACAATCTCGCTAGCAATTCAATTCAATTAATAATCTTCCATTATATCTAATAGACTTCCATCCATTTTTCATTAACTCATTTGAAAAATATTTGGAAAGTTTTCCTTCATGGAAGATTGTCAATAATTTAATATTTGTAAATAACACTAACAATTTTCTTCAAGCCTTTGGATCTAAAAACTCAACTCCACAGTCTACCCTGTTATCTTCTCTTTTCAAACATTAATAGAAATTCATCTAGATTTCTATGATCATATTGGTATTCAATTGGAAAGGAAATTTCAAGAGAAGGAGATTTTAATTAAGTTGCTAACAATAACTGTAAATTCTATTTACAGAATTATCTTCCTTAGTTTAGTTAGATATGTATTTTTATTACTAATATTTGAACTGTATATATATAAAATAATTAAAATGAGAGAATGCCTACATTGGAAATATGACTATACCTAGTCATTTTCATATATATGGTTAAAATAGTAATAGAATTAATTTAGTTAGTTTGTTTTTATTTTTAATAGTTTTGCAGATTAAAAAATAAAGCAAAGCAATTAGCCCTTCTCATATCATATACATGTTTAGGGAAATATTTTCCTTTCATCAGAAAATTTCTAATTCTTTCTTCCCATTTTTGAATCAAAAAATTTCTTGCAGCAATACCTCTACCCATAACTACATCTTTGTCTATTCCGAATAATGTCTTCACTTTAATTGAGTTCGCACTTGGCACCAATCACCTCAAAGCTAATTTTCTCCATTTCGAGATGTCCTTATAAGATTTTATTATGAAATTTATTTGTTAAAGGTTTTGAGGATAAAAAGCTTCATGATCTCATTAATCACATGAAGTTTATGTTATTTTCCTCGAAATTTCTTAAAATAACCTTAAGGGTGTTCATGTTACTATGTGCACACATTTAAATCTGTAATTATATTCTTTCATAATGAGTGGCTTTATCCTATTTTGATCTTTAGTTTATTATCTGATGCATGCACATCAAATTTATTTATTAAAGGTATTATTGAACAGTCACTATAACAATACATATTTTTCTTAAGTTAATTCGGAATGAGTAGAGATAATAAATTGCTGTGGCAATTCAAGGGAGCATATTCTCATTTTCGTTTTTGATGGATTCTATGAATTTCAAATTTTCTGAACATGAATAATTGATTTCCTTTAGCTTGATTGCCCACTTTAATTTAGAATAAATAATGAGATGATTTTGAACAAAGTCAAAATTTTGATAAATCTAAGGAAGAATTTGAATATTCATGAGGTAAAATCTACAGAGAATTTCCTTCTAGGTACACATTTACAAGTTCATTTTCATCTATTATTAGTTTTTATTTTCCTTAGTTTATTTTTTATTCTCGTTATGTTTTATTTGCAGGTTTTCATTTGTTTTCAAAACTTGAAGTAAGCAGCAAACCCATTTCAAATTTGCAACAGGTTGAGGGAAATTTTATTTGTGATTCATTAGAATTTGAGCATTCTTTAACTTTGCTTTCATTAATTAGAAAACCCAATTGAAATTTAAAACAGTGTCACATGATTCATATCAGGAACATTTCAACTTGATTGTCATATTGTTGATACTACAGTGAATATATATTCACAATATTCCCATCCCGCTCATCTTCGTCAATTATTTCATTCTGATATCACATCATCTATATCGCAACCATTTTTATTGTAATATTTCTTCGGAATTAGCTCTTAGTATTTTCTGATAACAAATTGCTGATGCAAAGCCTCCGATTTGTTACCTCACTCATTCTCTCATAAAATGCTATATCGCATTTTGCATATCAGAGGTTTTTAGTTGAATATACTTCCATCATCTTGAATCACCGATCTCCGATAAAATGACTTTACCAATGTTGTGATGTCCACATAATTCAAGACCCAATATCAAATTTAAATCAAGTTCATAAGAAATATCACATCCGTTCAATTGCAATAATGGTAGGGGAATACTAATCCGATATGATATTAAATTCTCATAACAAATTTTTCAGGTCCATTCTTCATCGCATATCGGCGTATCAAAATTGTTACATCATGTACTTAAAGTTTGCCAATTGCCGATTTCTTTTGAGGTCCAAAGCTGGTCCCTCCTAAGAGCCCCGTCATTCATCGCATATCCGCGTCACAAGAATCATATTGTATTATATCCTGTACTTAAATTTTGTCGATTTCCAAGACCCACGTCATCCATCGCATCGCCACTATTGCAAGAATCATATTGACATTTCTAACATGAATATTTTCCAATATTTCGATATGCAGATATTGCTATCGCTTCATTGCATTTTTGATGCTCATATCACAATTCTGAATGTGCGATGTGCGAAGTACAAAGCATGACATGACTATCCCCTGATCATCAATATAACATTTTTTCAATAGTAGGATCACTCCATCTCATTACATGTTCTCATATGGCAAATTTGCCATTGCAATTTTCCGATGCGATAGACTCCAATGCATGCCTTTATGCCATTAACATTTAATCGATATATGGCATAGCAACAAAAGTGAAATATTGCAGGTTAAACTTTAAGCATGGTGAAGAAACATGGAATGTGAATCATCCGATAAGGCATTATGTTGTATGAAATATCTTAAAAGCAATTTTGGGTAACCACTATAATACTTAAGCAATTGATGACAAATTTGCAGCATATTTAAATCATTGCGATTTCTCATATATTTTCAGTTTTAAATATATAATTCCAAATTAATATGGAATTCAAAGACCTCTCTATCCTCACATTTAGAATTTCATTATCTTGGATTTGCTCTTAATTTTGGAAAATTTATAAAAATCATGGAGTTTATATGAAACTTATAATATTTTGAGGACATTCATCACTGCATATTCTCATTCTCATTTTTGATGCATTTATTTTAATTTCGATTCCCTTGAACACAAAGCTTTCATTTTTTACATTTTACTGCTTACTTTAGTTTAAATAAAACAAATAATGATTTTGGGTTGTAGGATTTTGGTTAGTTTGAATTCTTTATGCTTTTTAATGTTAACTAAAATAAGAAGTTAGCAAGTATTGGAGAAACTGACACATTTCAGGTAAGATCAAATGCAATTATCTAATGGTAAGATTCATGTATCCACTTTCATTAATTTTCATTTCGTTACTTTAGTTTCATTGTTGTTTTTAAATTCTGTTGATATATCAATATATTTTGTAGCTCTTTATAAAAGCTTTCAATCCTCCGTCAGATCATATTTTCGAAGTCCTATACTCTTTTTCTCATTCGCTTTTTAACAAGCAATGATAATTTTCGTCAAAACACCTACACTAGGAAGTTGCTAAACCTTTAGTTTGTTTCTTTAAGCACTCGTTTTATTAGAAAATGATTAAGATGGTCCTTTGAAACAAGAAGTTTGACATGAGACAAAAAGTTTTCATTGTGGCTGAATTTTATCATCACTGCTATCTAAAACCTAAAACATTTACAACCCTGCAAGGTATAATTTATCTGAATCTCGACATAAGAAGGAATGATTACATGATTATTTTCCTTTACTTCATGTTGTTGAGACATTGGTATAAACATTCTTGTTAGAGTTTATCTTTCAAAACTTAGATTTTCCTTTCTACTTTTAAATTTCTTCATTATTATTTTTGTTTGTTGATTTCTTTTCTTACTTTAGCTTAAGAATTTTTTCATTTTTGTTTTCAGTTTTAATTTTGGTGACTCTGCCATGATTTATATGGAAAGCCTTTTGATTACCTAATAATGGTTGGCAAACATAGGGAAAATTATTAATATTCTACTATTAGCTTTTTCTTAAATCTCTTAATAAATTTGTTTTTCTTATTATAAAGGTAGACATACTTAAGGGAGAGATTAAAAAACAAGAGAAGTTGACAAAGCATCATAAAATTTGAGAAATTTATTTTTCATTGAAGTTGTAATTATTTTGAGATTTCAATATTTTATGAAGATCTTTCAAAATTCTATTATCAGTCAAGAAAAGTTATTTTTAACCAAGTAAAGACACTTTACAGCAAAACACTTTTAACTATGAAATTGTCATTCTTAACTCTTAAGGAGTCAATGATTCTCCTTGTCCCAAAAGGTTTTATTTTTCCATAGTATAATTCAAAAATATATTTAAACTTAAAAGATAAGAAGTCTAATCATGAGCCTGCTTACCATAATCATAAGGGAAAAATACGTTGCAATTACCAACACTGCTAAACAAACCAGGGTAATGGCTTATGATTGCAAACAATTATAAGACAAGGGGTTTCATCACGAGCCAGCTTGTTCAGTCCAATTATAACTAGTGAATGGCATTGTCAACTATCTGGCTACCAAACCAGGATAATGGTTTTTTAAAAATAAATAAATAAATAAATGGATTTATCTCTAGGTCAATAATTCTTAAATAGATGGGATTCTAAATCATTGATGATTAAAAAGTAACCCTGTTGAGACAATAGATGTTTTTGGCAGCAGTGCCTCTACTTGTGACAAATGAGTATATTTTAAAAGCTAAGCTGTAAAGTGACCCTTGCTTTATCTCTACAGCTAATTAAGGACTGATATAGAGTTTTGAAATATTTTAATTTATGAGGAATTTTAAGAAAAATTAAAATAAGATGATTCTTGCTTTTATTCAGATTAATCAACCTAGTAAAGCATTCCAAAAAATAATTTCCTATTCTTTGATTATTTGTACTTTAATTTTAGGAAAATCTCATTCATGCCAAGCAAAGATAACTGGTTCTTTTCCCGTGTGTCGCCATTGTTGTGGTAAAACACAACCCTTTCATTTTTGACTTGTTCACTTGAAATAATGGGGACCATTTCTATAAAATTTTTGGCTAAACGCCTTTTAGAATTTTTATTAAGTTGATTATCTTATGCTTTTGTTTTTTTAGACTTTGTTTTTTTATTGCTTTGTTAAAATCAATTTTTTATAAGCTTCCCATTGATACTTGTTTCGTCTCATTTGGTCAACTTGTTTGTAATGACACTCCTTTGAAGTCTAATCATTTATGTCGTCTGGGTTAAAAATGCATAAAATGTAAAATATTCCATTTTTATAATTAAATTAGTTCAATAATGCATTTATTTTAAATATTAACTCTTAGTTAGTTATTACTAACATTTTTCATTTTTTTACTTATGCACCCAAATCATAAAGCATCCATATTTTAGTAATTTACTCCAATATTTCAAATAAATTTCTAATATCGAAAAATCAAAATATCGAAAAATCAAAATATCGAAGTGGCTGTAGTTTAGATAATAATTTCATAGATTAATTAAAATTTATTAAAATAATAAAACCAAAAATAAAATATATATATAAAATAAAAATATATTCGGCGATCGGAAGATCGCAATCAGAGGTTTTTAATCGCAACACCTTTAAAAAACCTAGACAAACTCCATACTCCCGATTGTCGATTTTCTGATGTCGAGAAGTCAAAAGGCAACGGGGCATAACCAAAGTTTCATAATTCATTTGTTTTTTTGAGTTTCAAACCCACTCATACGAATGAGTGGAAATGGTAAGATAATATAGTTTAATATTAAAATAAAAATTAATATTTAATATTAAATTTTAAATTAATTAATATATAAATTATAATTAATTAAATTAAATTAAAATTTAATTATTAATTAGATCAATATTAATTAGTTATAATTAGTTAATATTTAGTTAGTTAAATATTAATTAATATACAATTTATTAAATAATTAGTTTAGTTTATAATTAACAATTAAATTAGAATTAATTATTAGATAATTAGAGTTTAATTGAGGATTATATCTTTTAATTAAAATTCTGTCTAGAATTATGCCAGATTTAACCCATCAACTTTGGAAGCTCATAAATTGAGTTATACTTGGCCAAATGAGGCCCAAGATGGCTCATTGGAAAGATAAAATCAAGGAGAACATTTCTGAGAAGGTTCAACTAATAAATTTAGTAATTTATTAAGTCGAAAATTAGGCAGAATATCAAGCTCCGAATTTTTAAAACAAAGTCAATTTTTTGAGGGTTGTTTTTTTTTTTTTTTTTTTTTTTTTTTTTTTTTTTTCTGCATTTTCATTTGTCCAAGCCTCTTCTGAATGCATATTCACTCGTCAATGATATTTTTGGCCAATTAAACCATACCAGGCATCAATAGAAAGCTTATATTTTATTTTCAATTATTTAATTAATCATATTTGATTGAATTTATTTTTATGCCAAAAATGGCATTTTGATTTTATTGTTGCATCTTAATTTATTTTGATTTCTTTTTGCAGGAAAATAGTAGAAGAGATATGGAGAAAAAGATCTCAATCAATGAGAATGATCGAACAATTAAAGATTGGAATTTTGAGCAAATAAAATTGTTTAGGCAAATTTTTCTTCAACAAACTTTCCTCTCAAAAATACCTTTGAAAATATTATAAATGACAAATTGCAGAATGTAATAAAGGGCTGCTCTCCTCTGCAATATTAGACTTCTAAAAAAACACTTTTGCAATAGGAATTTAGAGTTGTAGGAGGGAGGAGAGAAAATCTCAGATCTGAGGATTACTGAGGATTTTTCCTTTGTATCTTGAATTATGTATGATGGGAAGAGTTTGCACTATTGTAGCTCTAGTTTTGAAGGTAGAAGTTCAAGCAATGTAAAGCACTGTTGGAGGTCAGGGTCATAGAAATGGATTCAATAAATTGATATTTCTAATACTATTGTTTTAAATACTAGTTTCATTTTATGATAACAAGAATGTGTTATTTTATTCATGTTTGTGCACTTGTGTTGATATGGGTAATTTTGCCTCAATGTTGTCATTATGTATCTTTGTTCTTATGGATTAAATTCTGATTTATGAGTAACTATTTACTCAGAAATCTATTTTATAAAACTGACTTATTAAATAGTAATGTGTTGTGAACTATTTCTACATATTATTGTTTAATTATTGGATTCACTGATTTTATAATCAATATCATTTTTGTAAATTACTTCCTGAGTGTTGTTGATTGATTATTTTAGTTAAGAGGTCTCAATAGGATGTGTTTTGGTATCCATAATGTTAGTTAATTGAACTACTTCATTAACTTGATATTCATTATAAACAAGACATATTTAAATCCCAATACTTTAAATATCTTGCTCTTGGTTGGGTTAGATTTATATCTGTCTAATTGAGATATGATTAAGATAGTTCCTTTTGCTTGCATCTTAGAATAAGTTTGCATTTAGATTAAGTTATACATTCTTTTAAGTCCTCTTCTCAAAGACGAAAAATTTTAGTTGTGGTTTGACTAAACCCAAATCAGCTTAAGGGTCATTCTTTTACCCGATCAACAAGAAGAAGTGATCTGATATCCCTGTTTATTTGTAGTTAAAGATACATCGTAAACCAATAGAGATAGGGAAAAGGTAACTGGACCTAGTTAAACCAGTTAGAGCCAGCCACTACTCTAAACGGAAAAGTAGCTGCTTTATGGTCCGGACCAGGTGGTTATCCCCTAATGTTGAGGCAGACAATTTTGGCCCTCAACAGTACCCAATAATGCAACAAAAATAGTGCTAACTCAACCTGATACAAATGGGAAAAGAGAAAGATGGATAGCCAAAATCTTGGAGTTTGATTTGGATATCACACCAACAAAGCTAATTAAAGGACAAGGATTGGCTAAGTTGTTAGAAAAATAAATTTATAAAGTTCTGGGCATAAATTCAATCATGCATATTTCAAGATTTCCAAAGGAGAATAATCCACAAAAACCTTCTCATGTTTTAGAGGAGAAGAATCCACAATAACCTTCTTCTAGTTCAACGCCATTCCAACTTCCTTTGCATATTGATGAAAAGTTTTTATTATCAGACTTGTATATAGATATTGTACACTTTCTGAGAGATTTTGAATGTCATTTTGAGTTAAACACAAATGAATGCATGTCTCTTAAGCTTAGAGAAATGAAATATTGCATACTCAATGCAAATTTGTATTGAAAATATCCATTGAATATTCTTCTACTATGTCTAACTGAAATTGGAAGAGAGGGTGTAATTGTGAAGTTTCATGAAGGAGTATGTGGAAGCCACTATGCTTGGAAAGAAACTATGCACAAGATATTAAGAGCATGATTCTTCTATTGGCCTAAAATATTTTCCCAAGTTGGTTTGGAAGTATGAAATTGTATTCCTTGCGAATTTTTTGTAGGAAGACAAAATTTAGTTGCTCTTCCTCTCATTCCAGTACTAGTTGAAGCTCCTTTCTTGCAATGGAGTCTGGATTTCATTGGTGAAATAATTCCTTCTTCCAACAATCAACATAAATGGATCCTAAAAACAATATATTATTTCAAAAAATGGGTATAGGTTATCCCTATGAGAAAAGAAACTGATTTTATTGTCATGAAGTTAATTGATTAAAACATTTTATATAGGTTTGGATGTTCAAGACAAATAGTTACAGATAATGCTTAAGATTTCAGTTCCATTAAAATGATTGAGTTTTGTCAAAAATACCAAATTTCTTTACATCACTCTACACCATACTATCCATGAGGGAATGTATTAGTAGAGTCATTAAACAAAAGCTTGATTAAAGTTATTAAGAAGGTGTTAGCAAATCATACAATAAATTGGGAAAGTCATTTGGAGTATGTTGTCTGGGAAAACTGAGTTTCTCCTATAATATCTACTGTAAATATCCATTTTGACTAGTTTATGGTACTGAAGCCATTTTTCCTCCCTAGTTGGCCTTTCAAGTCATGAAAATATTACAAGATTCTTACGAGGAAACTGATGATTTCTCAAAAAGGATCAACCAAATTATTGAACTTAATCAATCCTGAGAAGAAGTTCAACACAAACTTCTCCAATATCAAGATAAGATGAAAATTTTATTTGATAGGAGAGCCAAAGAGAGAGATTTCAAACAGGGAGACCTAGTATTAAGATGGGGATTCAATATCAAAGAAAAAAGAAAGCATGGAACATTTGATAATCTCTCGTTGGGACCTTTTAAAATTAAAGAAATCAAGGGACATAATACTTTCATTCTTGAAATTGCAGGGATAATATTACTCATTTCCAGTCAATGGGAAATATTTGAAAGAATACATTCAGTACTAAGCATGTGTCTATCACTATCACTGTAAATGGTTGATGTGAATTGTATTGTCAGATCAAGTGTGATTTTCTTATAGAAATGACTCCATAGTACGAGGAGAAGGCAGAAGGATCTGCATTTTCTTTGCATCTTGCTAGGGGAAGCAGTCCCCAGATGGAGCCAATGTTGTAACTTTTTTTATTTTCTTATGCAAGATTCTTCAAAATTGCATATTTTTCTTTTAAAAATAAAACTGAATAAAGGAAAATAAATTTTGTACTTTGTAATTCACTTGGTATGTTTTATAGATTCCAAATTGCTATTATGATATATATATATATATATTATATATATATAATATATATATATAGAGATATATATAAAGTGAAACAAATGTTGGCGTGCACTTTATCTTCTACGCACGTTTTAATGGCTTTGATATCCTCTGCCAAAATCAATGCTTTATAATAAAATGTGGGACCCCTTGCATTATCGGTGTTTAACACATGGGGGGGAGGGGGGAGTTCCGTTCAATAGGTGCCCCCCACTCCAATGCCACTTACCACCAAGGACACCCCCCCCGCAAACCACCTTTTCACCTAACTGTGACTCCTACCTATTCACTTCCTCCGCCAACTCCTCGCAAGCCATTAGCTAAACTAGTTATAATTATCTCTTTCACCACCTATCATTGCCAAATCTCCAACTCAATCCCGTCAACATGTAAATTTAATTGAATGTTCCGTTTATTAAATGCCAACAGATAATTGATCCCTCGCTAAAACCCATTTTTCTTTGCAGTTACCATTATCATCTAGTTGAGGTTTCATTGTTGGAAGGTGCGATGAAAATTTCAAATTCATGGAACCAATTTTCATCAATTGTGCTTTCTTTGGGTATTCCTATTTTCTCATTTACTGTTTGATTTTTGAATGATTTCTTCTAAAGGAAAAGGTAAAATCGAAACCCAATGCTTCCCCCAATTCTGAACTTAGATGAATTTCCACTAGTGGATACTAATTATAAATTTGTAGAAACTAAATGTGATTTTGACCCTTACGAATTACACAATTGGGCTTTTCAGAAATTTTCCAATTTGTTTTCCCATAGACCTATAATTTTTCTGAGTTTATTTCCTAGTGTGAAAACTGATATCTACCAAGTAAAAGAGCGATAATAGCAAGAAATGACGGAATTATATTCGCCTTATCTCTGAAATCCTGCCAAGCCTTGCAAATTAATATTTTAGTATCTCTTCATACTTTTTTAGTTTATGGGCTGATGGAAATTTACCAGAAGATCAATTTCTATCAGAAAAATCATATTTTTGAATTATTTTTGCCATAAGGTTTTTGAATTTCATCGAAATAATCCTCCTTATTCCTCAATTTTTTTTTTAGAAATGTCCATGAAAATAGTGTCTATGGTTAGTTGTCTCTTAGAGTATCAAAGTGATGAATAGGTGGATGAGGTAATTCTGGGGTTTTTTCTGTCTTTTCTTTGGGGGAAAAGCTTACTGTGTTTTTCAATTTTGGCCAATTCATTTAAGATATCATCCATGAACAATTTTTGAAGTTTAATTCAGAAAGAGATTTCAAGCATCAATTAATATTAGTATATTTATTTTTATTTCACCAAGCGGAGAGGTTCAAAATGCCATTGCAGATGTTAGATCAATAGGGGAGACCATAATTTGTTATTCATTGGAGCTCATTAATAAGAAAGAGTTCAACAAATTATTCTTTTAGTGATTCTGTAGATCAATTCCTATACTTTTCACTTTGTCTTCTCAATAGTGATGCAGTGACAATAAATTCTCCTAAAATTAAAAGAATGTTACATTTAAGTGAACAAAAAAAGTTTGGAGATTGGTACCTATATCAAAATTTTACAGAAATTAGACTGTATGGTTGTGAATTTCCACCTTATAAGTTACCGGTTTTTGTTCCTATGAGAGTTTTTTCTTTGGAATTTATAGGACATATTTTGAGTGTGAATGAGATTATTTTGTATCTAGAAAATAAAAATCTCAATTCAAACTAAAATCTTAGGTGAGTCCTTTCATAGTAAATACTAGAGCAATAGATAAAGAAGTTGAGAGTTCACTTTTGTAGATGAAGTCTAAGATGAGTTTCACTTGGCCCTCTCATCCTTTGGGGATAATTTCAGCTATCAGACTAGAAAGAAAGCCTGTTGCATATAATCATGTTTCAAAACCTAAGATAGAAAAATATGCAAATTAAGAAGTATGGGAAGAAAATACTCTACAAGAGATGGAGGAATTGATATCTAGTTAGACACAACTAGAAACACCTACTCCAAAAGAGAAAGAGTTGAAAAGGACCATAGAAAGTATTTTTGCTAGTGTTTTAGGCTCCAAAGTAACAAAATTCTGAGTTTTTAAAAGGAGGAAGACAAAAGATACAGAAGAAGAGTCATGTGAAACCAGAAGCATGATAGTGTCTACTACACTCATGATATCAAGCGAGCTTGTTTTCACTTTACAATAGATTGAAGAAACAATCCCTAATGTACTTGCTTCTCCTTCTTCTAGTGAGCAAAATATTTTTTCTAGTTTAAATAAATAAAGAAAAAAAATGAACTTCTCAAATATGCCACCTATTGCCAAAATTGGAAGCAAACATTTACTACCCAAAATAGTAGATAATGATAAAGGGTAGTTTCAATTAACCTTTATTAATCCAAAGGTCCCACTTCCAAAGACTCCACAAGATTATAAAACATTTGTTTTTTCTTTCGAAACAAAATAGATTCATCCCATAGATCAAATTGATCTATATAAACAGAATAGTGAAATGCTTTTTTCTTCTCTAATAAACTCTGCCATGACTGCCTGAAAGTTGCAGTATTCTTTAAGCAATATACACTCACAGTTGAAGCTCGAAAGAATGCAATCACAAGCCAAATATGCAAGAATAAAATGAATGGAGAATTTAATTTTAGGGTAGGCATAAATCCTAGTAATGTTGATGTGATACAAGAGATTATCAAGAATAGAAATGTTGATATCCAGGACTTGAGGAAAAAATTAAATTTTTCAACAACCTGAAATTGCGAAGCGCAGGAAGTAGAATAAATACATAAGGAAAAAAAATTCATGTTGCATATGATTATAGATCAAAGTCTACAAATACAAAAGATGGAGGTAGAGATGAAAAAATTGTTAAAGTAAAAGGAGAAAAATGTTACAACAACAATTCTAGTAATACAAATAGAATCAACAAACCAATATTCATTTGATCAATTATCAAAAGGTATGGCTGATTTATCCTTAAGAAACATAGAAATTGAAAAGCTATAACCATGTTTTCTTAAAATGGAAGAAAATAAAATTAGGGCATACAATGCATAGTTTTCAAAAATATAGAAAAAATTCAAGCTTGGAAGGTAACTTGAAAAATATATGGATGAATTAGCCAGTGCACAGAATCTATGAGAAGCTAAGGAGAAGATTTGGGTAGACATTAATTCTTTCATTTCAGATTTTTGGACATATATAGAAATTATTTTTGAACAGGAACAATTGGTGCACAAAGAAAAATCAACTATTGCCAAGTTCTAGGAAGAGCTATACCATAAACCTAGAGAAGCAACAAGAATTATCAAAGTCTTAAATTCAAAAACCAAAGGAGAGCTAGAAGATATAGGAATTGAAGATAGAAATGATGCAGTCCTAGAATTTAGAAAGATATTGAAAAAAAATGATGCTACAACTAGAGAAAAAATGCAAAAATCTATAAGTTTAGATTAAAAAGTTTCATAAAAATGTTTTTGTTCTATAAAAAAAGGGTTTACCATCATTAATAGATTATCATGGCCAATTAGTACAACAGGGAGATAATCAACGAAAGATACACGACATAGCAACAAGCAACTCAAAATTTGCCAAAATAAATGGAAATATTGATGGTAAAACTTTTCTCTAGGGTTTAGAAAGTGATTTATTCATTTCACATGAAATTCACCATCTTTTTGTAAGCAATCTCACCTTTGAAAAGTGTACTAAAGTAGATGAAGCATACGAAAAAGTAAGAAAATTTTCATGCACAGATGATGATAAGTGGGATAAGTTTGTTGAACTTATCAATTGAGTACGTTTTTAGTAAAATTTTCAGCAAGTAGGGAATTTTGTAGCATAATCAGCAAATTAGAGATTTCAAGCTAGCAATTGAAAACAACATCTCAAATAGTGTGCAGTTCCACCAATTCAGTTTGAAGTTTTTATTTTTATTTAATTATATTAGTATTATCCAAATGTATTTGGATAACTTTTGATTTAATGAAAAAGATGTAATTAAATTAGATATTTTTCAAGACTCTATATATACTTTGTAATCTTAAGTAAGGAGGGTTGATACTTTGAGAGAACCAAGAGATGTTAATGTAATCAAAGGATTCTTGGTTCAATTTTTAGAAGCATTTTTTTTCATGTGATTTTTTTTTGTTTAATCATTACTATTATTCTTCATATGTTTGAGGTAATGTAGAAGTACTAAGTAAGGCTAGGTGAATGTTTGACCTCCCGAATAGCTCTGCAAAGTTATTATCATTATTGAGAATAGCTAATTGAACATTTTGTTTAAATTAGTACCTTTGCATCATAAAATTATTTCCTTTTGTAATCTATCAAATATATAAGTGTTAGCTATAAAAATATTTCTATACGCCCCTGCTATGTTTGATAATGCAAATATTCAGGAAAAGTATTTAGTTATGAGATATCTTCTTTTCCATCTATCACCAATATTTAAAAGATTGTATGTTGTTAATATTGGAATTAACACTTGAGAAATTTTTAAAAGTTTCTAGATTATGTACATATAAATGGTATGAATCATTGATCCTCCATTTTAAACAAAATCGTTACTTAAATGCTTTGGCACAATTCCCGAACCTAAAATTGTCTACAAAGAAACAAAAGATTCCTTGGATGACGTATGAATTTTAGTATTTTCATCTTCTTAGTATATATGCTCTATTTCGTATTGTGATGAATTCTTTAATTCTAAAAAAAATTACTTTATTTCTCTCTATTTCTTTTTAGCATATAACAATGACAATTTTTTCTTGGTTTTTTTTTATCATGAACTCAAATTCCAAAAACCAATAGAACCGAGGAATATGAAATTCATGTGCATCAATTGTATTTGATGGGTTCCAATACTTTCAATCAAGCATGGCACTTGCCTCACTCACTACTAGCTGAAATTAGTAAGCTTGCTTAAGTTTTGTGGTTTTTTATATGCTTAGTGTGTATATTTGTTGAATTTATGGATGCTTATAGGTAAGGAGGCGTTGATGGCTCAAAATAACCAATCAACATTATAAGGGAGGCCACCCAGTTGAGAACTTAAATCAGTTCATTTTCCGTGTGGAATGGCGGTTCTGACTCGTTAAACTAGATCCAATTACCTTCTATCTATCTTTGTTGGTTTAAAGCATGTATTTTACTTATTAATAGAGAAGAGACATAAGATGAGATCTCTTGTTGAGATCAGGTAAGGAAGTGATCTTTAAGTTGATCTAAGCCTCAACCAAGCCACAACTAAAGTTTTCCTCTTTAATAAGAGGACTTCTAGAAATGTAATGACTAATTTATAAATGCAAACTAATCCTAGAATGCAAGGAAAAGTAAAAATCTTAATCCTATCTCGATTAGAAAGATGTAGATCTAACCCAACCGAGAGAAAAAAGTAATTAAATGATTGAGATTCTAACATGCCCGATTTTAGATGAATATCTCACTAATGAAATAATTCTACTAGATGACATTATAATTACCAAAACATGCTATGTTCAGAGAACTATTAATTGTGAATGATTAACCAATAACATTAGGAAATAGTTCATTTAGTGTCAATGCTAATTAAATTGAATTTAGAGACCATATTTATGAGTAAAGGTTACTTAGAAATCTGATTTGAGCAATATGCGATAAAAAGGGAAAATTGATAACAGATCTATAAGGTTCATGAACTAGATAACTAATTCAAAAGACAACCTTCCACGTCAAACAATAGTGCATAATATAATAAAGCTTCACAAAGATCTTCTATTCAAAATGAAAATTGCACTACAAATAATAGTATCTAAAATACAAATTTATTAAAACCTTGTCTCTCTCTCTCTTCCTCGAACTAACCTCCAACAATCTCTTACAAATCAATCACTCTCGCATTAAAATGAAGAGCTGCAATAGTGCAAGCTTTGCTTATAATACACAGACTAGATTCTAAAAAGACAAATCCCAATGACTCAGATTTGAGCTTGTCCTCCTACTTCTACAGCTCAAAAATCCCTTACAATAGTGCCTCATAATTCCCTAGGTTTAGGGAAGAAGAACCCCCCTAGATCATTCCCTAAAATCCATATTTATAATTACGCATGAAAATAAGAATGAGAGAATTGTTTGGAGAATAATTTGTCTCCCACAAATTTTATTGGCCAAAATTCTTTTTCCTTTGTTGTTGGAGCAATTTCATTTATTTAAATATTCTCTTCTACATCTCCTCAATTGTTGTCCTATCACAACCAATTGAAATTCAGAAATTAAAACCAATTTTGTGAACAAAATAGAAAACAAAACTCATTCTCAACAAATTGTTAAATAAAACAATAAACTAAAATCTAAATAAAATTCAAGATATGATTTCTTCTGTTGCGTCTTATTTAGATTTTGAATAATGCAGTGAATGAATCTTTGACAATAGTTTTCCAAAGTCAACGAAATTTGCCTAAATCAATTTTAGAAAAACTAATTTTTTGTTGCAAATTCGTCACTTTGTCTGCTGCTGTATTTCTGGGTCTTTAAAGAAAGAAATTTTCTAGAATTGACCATTCTTGATTATTCTCCTCTATCTTAGCTTTCCAACAAGCTATTGTAAGCCTCATTTGGTTTAGTAAATCTTGATATATGCCTCTTCAAAAATGAAGTACCAAAAATATCAAAATTATGGAAAATGTATGTCTACACTAAAATTAAAAAATTTAAACAAAAAATCTAATGCTAGATTAAATTAAAAAATCTAATTAACTGTAATTATTCAATTGATTATATTAAATTATTAATTTAAATCATAAACACAATTAATTAACTTAAACTAAACTACACTTAATTATAAATTAATTAATTTACAAATCAATTAAATTATATCTACACTAATTAAATTATAAATTAAAATAGAATTTTATTAAATATTATGTTAGCCTCACTCTCTTAAAAACAATTATAAATCCAAATAAAATAAATAATTAAATTAAATCATGAGAGTTAGTTTCTCAAAATAGGGAGTTTAGTTAGGAGGAGAGATTCTCTCCAACTAGTTTTCCTAAGTTAGGGTGTAGTTGAGAAATTGTCTCAACCATAGTGTCCAAGATAGACGTACTAGCTTGAGACCAATTTCCTCATGTATTTATGTGTACTATTGTCATTCTTTTTACATTGGATGATTAATAATGAAAATGTGAGGAATGCTGAAGGCTCTCTACCTTTTTCCGCCAGTTTGTCTTTTGTGTGTTGCTCGTTTGATATTATTGTGTGTTAATTTTCTGCATATATGTTTAATATGGCCGAGTTAAATTCCTTTATGTGGTATCAGAGCACTAGGTTGGAGTTGGATCGTGAGTTGTGGTATGAGAGGAAGTTTCCCTCCTAAATACCCTTTTGGAGTTTTGTAATTTTTTAATGATTTAAATGGGCTTTTTGTTTGAGTGTGTTCTCAAAATTTCTTATTCCAGATCTACATATCTGTATGAGAGTTGAGCAATGAGGTCTCATAGTTTTTTAATTTCAGATTTTGTTTTTCTGGTATTTCTGTGTGATCGTGTGTACACAAATCTGTTCAGATCTAAGTTTGATACTCGCGGCTTCAAGCTTTGCGAGATAGGGATATGGTTAGATGCATCGTGCTCCTGGTTGATCTATGGATTCCATTGACCGAAGGTCTCACTGGAGCGTGCCTTTCCCATTCGACTCTTGCAACGGAAACAAAGATATATTTTTCTTCTCCCGAGGGTGGTATTTTTTCCATCCGAGCAGTGTAATTTCTTTGGTCAGACATCTACCTTTAGTTAAGCATATGTTGCAAATCCTTTTTCGGTTACATCGTCTTCCAGTCTCTTTCCTGTATGTGCTTCTCCTTCTACTCCTCATCTTCACTATCACACCCAACTCAGACTCGAGAATATTGCAACGCATGTTTTTGGTAAATGTCTTGCTAATTGTTTGCAAGGACAGTGAAACCATTGTTAGTTGGTCTCACATTCGAGGATCAATGCAAGTATCAATTGGTGGATCTGGCAGAGTTGTGTGGGACGGGTACTGATCGTCTTCTTACACAGTGTAGTCAGCATTTCAATGCACCAGAGCTCAAACTAAAGAAGATGTCAACAACACAGGTTTCCTGTAGGCTCTAAGGATTTGATAGAGGCCGAGGAACAGATGGACCATTCATTTCCATTTTATTGGTTCGGGAACGTCAATTGGTTGAAGGCGGTTGTGTAGCTACAATTTTCAACACAATTTGGAGGCCACGTTGAGAAACTCTATCTCAGTTCCTAGAATTTTCCAACAGAATGCCCACATGTCAACAAAATTAATTCCGAGTAACCATCATTCTTTAGAATAGCTGGCTATGTAAATATCGAATGAAAGTGCTATTAAAATTCATCGATTTCCTTCAAACACTTTGAATGCATGATCCATTCTACCTGTTTGACAGTGAGAATTGATGATAGTGTTCAAAGTTATTAGATCTGGAATAATATCTTTTTTCGCCCATAAGTCTGTAAACGGACAGTGCTGATTCATGTTGACTTTGTCAGACTAGGGTACTTAACAAAAGGTTGCAAGTCATCAGACAGGGGATGGATTTAGATTCAGCTGAAAGCAAATGCTTGAAGGTGTCCACCACCTCTTGAAGCCTATTGGCGTGGAAAAGTATTTTGATGTGCATGTCTGCAGAGGCATTGAATGCATGGAAGGGATGTCAAAGAATAGTATGGGCAGCTGAATTCTTCATCCACATGGAAAGCATTGTCTTCCTCATCGCATTCACCGCCATCGCCCTGTGTTGGCTGACCAGAATTTGAGGGAGGGTGAGATTGAGATTGCTCCGTGTCACACTTGCTTGTTGAGACCTGAAACCTATTGTTTAAGTGAGGACACACTAATTCATCCATCCATCAATTCCCTTTCCTATTAATCATCAAAATTATCAATTCCCTTTCTCGGTGCTGGGCAATAATGTATTTGGTTCTCAATCATGTGTGTGTTTATAGTTTCTGTGGACCTTTCCATCAAGTTACATTTTAAACAATTCTTCAAAGAATGGCTAAAATAAGGAGGGCATGGTTGCAACAAATGTTGCCAGATTTGATAGAATCGCATGAGAGCTATTTCTAGGGATTTAAAAATAATATGAGAAGGTGAAACTTTTTAGAGAAGATGTAGTATGCTTTTCTATAAATAATTTATTGTTTTTTGGAGTGATAAGTTGAATTTTGAGAGGCTTGAAGTGATTTTGTGAGAGGCTTGAAGTGATTTTATGGAGTGATAAGGTCAATTTTGTTTTGTAATATTTTGGAGTGATAAGTGTTTTGTAATTTTGGAGAGATAAGTGTTTTGTAATTTTGGAGAGATAAGGAGTATATTTTGTAATTTTGGAGTTATAAATATTTTTGTATTTGGAGTGATAAGTGAATTATTTTTTAGAGAAAAGTCAATCATGTACTCCAAAGTAATATTTTATTTTGAGAGAGATTTTGAGAGATTGAGTCAGTGGAGGGAATTTTTGAAGACAAGTTGCTTCAAGCATTTGTGAGCTTAACATTCTCATTGCTTGAGAAGTTGAAGAATGATGTACTCCAGTAATGAATAAAAACATATCTTTTTGTGGTGATCGTGTCCTAGATCCACCCGAAATTGAATAAGGGGATCTTAGGTACACCATGTGTATGTTTGTGATGGCGCATGATTCTTGATATTATATTTGTTTTCTGTCTAGTTTTGACTCTAACCTTCAAGTACACACAAAAAATTAGTGCATTGCATCACATAGTCTATTCCATTCAAACTCTTGTAATCAAGCTTAAAGTACACAAGCACATTATCAACTTGATAAGATGATCTTCCAAGAAAGCACATTTCACATTATGTTATCAAACAAATCAAGTTAAGGACGCTACATAATCAAGTTGTGAAAGACGATTCTACATCAACATCCAATCAAGTTAATAAAGTTGTCATCTACATCAACAACAATTGGAGTAATTCAACAACAACTTTTTTGGCAATTGCACTTGCACCATTTTTTCATAAGCTCAATACAAAACTGTAACTTGGAAATCATAATTTGTAAGTTGGATTGTAATCAAAGCCAAATTTAACTGAATTGTCCGGGTGCATTTTCGGTTGTAACTGACACCCTCATTTGATTTGTTAAAATGCATCATTAAGTCAAGTTAGTTGTTACTTGAACATTGAACTTATCATTTGTCATTTGCAAGCATTTCCGGCAGTGTTCGACACCTATCATTTTTCAGCACATTCAGTGTATCACTAGGTGCAATAATTAAAAAAAAGTTCAAACAAACAAGCAATTAAAGCAAGTACTCTAATCATCAGCAAGCAAGTGTGACTTCTCATCTTCAAGTGAGCATCAAAACAAGCATGTGTCTACATAAAGCACACTAAGATCAAGCGAGCGTGTCAAGTAATCAAATCAAGTGTGATATTTCAACGCACACCAAGAGAGTCTGTATAAATTTTATTAAAGCACTCACACCGTTTCTTTCAAAGCAACCATCATCAAGCGACTGTGAAATCAACAGTTCAAGCAAGTGTTTAATAACATCAACAATAAACAAACAATACAAGAGAGACTGTCATTTCAGTGATCAACTCAAGTGTGCAATTTCAGGCACGACTTCTACACCAAGTGAGCTTGACTTCAAAGTAAGCAAGAAAACATGGCGACACACATTCAGCTGTCCCAAATTCTTCACAATTTAATTTTATCATCAGCCGATGGTATGGTTCAAATCAGCAAAACCACTATGTTGGAAATAATACTGAGAGGGGGGGTGAATTAGTATTATCAAGTCAATTATTTTTAATTTCACAATCAGATTTGTATACGCTATTTCAACTAGTAAAAGTCGTGTATGTACGCAATTGCAGTTAAGGAAACTAGCGTATAACTAGCAGACTTGTAAATTAAATTATTCTTCAGATATTGATCATTAATTTGTGCATCAAACCATATGGATAGTAACCAGGAACAGTAAAACATAACAAACAGTCACACATAGGAACACAATATATAAGGTGGAAACCCAATGTGGGTGAAAAACACCTGCTGCAATTCGTCTCTATCTTTTTAATTAGAAACTTCTTTTTACAATGTATCTGTACTGGTGTAGTCTTATACCAGTACGCAGGCTGTTACCTGCAGAAGGCTACAACCTTCTCTCATTCTCCAGCTTCTCCTGGAAGGGAGCTACAACCCCCTTAACTCTTGTACTAGCTAAGGTACTAGTACGTAGGTGCTGACCTACAGAAGGCTACCACCTTCTTTTTCTTCCAAGGACCACGTTTCATAAATTTTCAGACTGGATCCATGAATAATCTCAATCAAACATCAAGTATATCTGTATCAACCAATCTCCTTTGTACAAGCCACTACTGAATCAATCAATCACTTCTTAGAATGCTGTAACCAGAAATCAGTAACAGAAACTAGACACCAATTCTAAACCCAGAACAAAGTAGCAATAAACAGACGTAGCTAAAACAGATTTCATGAGACATATGCTACTTCAATATGCAGAAACCTACGTACATAAGCATCTATATTAAGGCCAACCAACGTATACACTGTCTTCGTTGCTGAACCCACGTGTATACGCGCCTTTGATGTGTCGAACCTACGTACAGATCTATAAAAGATAATTTACCCTTTTCACTTAATCAGACATCAGTTATACCCAGATTATTAGATTTATAGATCTAATCATGCACCAATTATAACAGATCAAAATGGCACAATGATACTACTATTCAAGCCTTAAGATCTCGACCCATGAATAAGACTTATCCATCTTTTAGCGCTCATGTTCCTCCTTGGTTCAGATCCAACAATGCACCATAACCCAATTCTATATCTTACTCTTCATAAGATATTCAATACTTTAGTTCATACCTTTGCCTAATGATCTTGTTCCCTTTTATAGTCTTAGGCCTTACTCAATACCATAGTCCAAAACCATTTAGAATCAATACTAGGGACCCAATACCTAGGTTCAACACTTTGGACGCAATACCAAGGTCCACAACCATAGGTTCAAATACCAAGGGCCAAATACCATGGACTAAACAATAAGTTTTCCCACATATACGCTCTTTTCTGTGCATGAAAGTGTGTACATACACATACGCGCTTTTTGATCGATGATCCTGCGTGTATATGCGACTTGGTTAAGAGGAACCTACGTATATCTCTTTTTCTTCCATTCTGAGAGCCTGAACTGAGATCTTCCATCTGAGTGAGTTGCCATCAAGGACAACATCTATGCCATAGTGCCAAACTTGTGTCATAATGCCAACAATCCCCCCCTTTGGACTTGATGGCAACCCTAAATCATTCAAAGTCATTCTCCCCCTTTGACATCAAGGGCAAAGGGTTATGCTCCCCCTAAGTACACGTTGAATTCTCTGCTCTGTTGGGGCTGTCCAAGCTCCCCCTAACTGTAGGCAAGGTCTACAAGAAGATGTTCTACAAGAAGAAACATGACTTTATACATCATAAATGACCTTCCTAATACTAAATACTCATACATACATCCATCTCCCAACCAAGTGGGAATATACCAATATTGACTCATTCACCCAACCAAATGGGGATACACCAAGAATTTACACATGATCAAACAAGGACATTACATCATCCATCCCAAGCATAGTGGGGAAACCAAGATAGGCCGTTACATGACCTTGATAAGAAAAGAAATACATGACATAGAGACGAAATATCTACAACAAGACCATGATAGTTATCAACTACTGTCATCAGCAACATCTGTCAATCATCATTCAGACCAGCAACCATGTTCTCCCTCTGCACCTGTTCCAACTGAAATCAAAACAACTGTGAAATTGAACCAAGATCTTCTAAGATAATGCCAACAATACATTATTAGAAGAATATATGCTCCCCCTGAACCTGTGCCAGATGGTCTCTGTCAGACCCATATCAGACTCTTTTCATCCTGAGCCCAACCCACTGTTTGTCTTCAAACCAACATATACGTGTCTGAATCCACATAAACTGGCGTATGTATGCGGATTCTCCTCATTAAACTCGTGTATAACCACTTTTCTCTGAAATAGACAAGTTTCAACAGTAAGATGATGCATCAACTACTCCCAGCTTCTGTCTGAGGTATTCAAATGTCTCCCTAGGTAGTGGTTTGGTGAGTATATCAGCAACCTGTTCCTTGGAGGGAACATACTCCAATTTGACCTTTTGTTCAAGCACTTGTTCTTAGAGAAAATGATATTTGATAGGTATGTGCTTGGTCTTTGAATGCATTACTGGATTTTTTGAAATGCTGATTGCACTTGTATTATCACAAAAAATGGAGATAGGTGGAGCACATGTGATTTGAATGTCTTGCAATGTTTGCATCATCCAAAGGAGTTGTGTGCAGCAAGATGTAACAACTACATATTCTGCTTCAGCTGTAGATAATGCAATTGAACTTTGTTTCTTGCTGAACCAAGATACTAATCTGGAACCCATAAAGAATCCACCACCACTAGTGCGTTTTTTGTCATCCACACTTCCTGCCCAATCTGCATTTGTATATGCATGAAGTGTGAGATCTGTATCTCTAGGATACCATAAGCCATAGTTTTGAGTTCCTTGAAGATAGTTGAAAATTATCTTAACTGCCTGAAGATGAGTTTCCTTTGGATTTTCCTGAAACCTTCCAACTATTCCTACTGCATGCATAATGTCTAGTCGGGTACCTGTTAGATAGAGTAGACTACCAATCATGTATCTACAGGTTGGTTGATGTACTGTTGCTGATTCATCATTTGCGTTGAGGCTGCATCCTGTTACCATAGGGGTACATATTGGTTTCGAATCCTCCATCCCATATTTCTTCAAGATATGCTTTAGATACTTGGTTTGTGATTGAAAAATACCGTCTTTGTTTTGTTGGAATTGTAAACCAAGAAAATATGTGAGCTCACCAAGTAGGGACATTTCAAATTCTTTTTGCATCACCGAGGCAAATTTTTAACTCATGTCTTCTTGATTGCTACCAAAGATGATATCATCAACATACACAACAAGTATTAGCAACTTATCATTGTCAATTTTTATATATAGATTTCTATCTGTTGATCCTTTTGTAAAACCTTGTTGATGGAGGTACTTATCCAATCGATAATACCAAGCCCTTGGAGCCTATTTAAGGCCATAGAGAGCCTTTTTGAGTCTGAATACAAGTTTTGGAGCATTTCCAAGGATAAACCCATCTGGTTGCTCAATATACACTTCTTCATCCAAGTCTCCATTCAGAAAGGCAAATTTCAAATCCATTTGAAATAATTTGAACTTCTGAAAGATAGAAAGAGCAAGGAACATTCTTATGGACTCAAGTCTAGCAACTGGTGCGAAAGTTTCTTCAAAGTCTATACCTTCTTGTTGAGCATACCCTTTACAAACAAGTTTGGCCTTGTTTCTAATCACATCTCCATTTTCATTCAGCTTGTTTTTGAATATCCATTTTGTCCCTATGACATTCTTATCGTTTAGTCTAGGAACCAACTCCCAAGTGTTATTCTTTTCAGTCTGCTCAAGTTCTTCATTCATGGCTTTGACCCATCATTCATCTTTGCATGCTTCTCTTACATTTTGTGGTTTAGTGGAGGAGAGAAATGCTAGATATCTTGAAGCTTCTGATAGAGTTCTTCTTGTTTGTACGCCTGCCTATTTCTGCCCCAAAATTTGAGTTTCTGGATGATTCTTTTGGACGTACCTGGTTGGAGTCTTTTCTTCTATCCTTATCTATTCTTCTGGTGCTTCATGGGTTTCTTCTTCATCATAAGTCTGATTTGATGTTGAAGGATAGTCCTCATCATCTTCAAAATTTTCGGATTTTACTTGCCTAGGAATGTTTCCTTCTTCATCAACCACTACATCAATACTTTCAACAATTTTTCTAAGTATTTTATTGTAATAGTTATATCCTTTGTTGTGGGGAGAGTATCCAAGGAGAATGCCTTCATCTGCTCTAGGTTCAAACTTGCCAAGGTTTTCATCAGTCCTTTTGATGTAACATTTGTTTCCAAAAATTTTGAAGTATTTTACCATGGGAGTCTTACTGTACCAAAGTTCATGAGGAGTTTGAGTTTTGTTTACCCAGACATTTGTCTTATTAAGAATAGTAACTGCAGCAAATGCGACTTCACCCCAGAAGGTTGCGGGAGTTCCAGACTCATCAAGCATAGCACGAGCCATTTGTTGAACCGTTCTGTTCATCCTTTCCACTACTCCATTTTGTTGAGGAGTCCTTGCAGTAGAGAATTCCCTTCTTATTCCATGTTCTTCACAAAAATCGAAAAATTCATCGAAGGTAAATTCCCCTCCTCGATCAGACCTCAGGCATTTGATTCTGAAATTTGATTCATTTTCAACGAAGGCTTTGAATGCTTTGAAATTTTCGAAAGATTCGTCTTTATGCTTTAGAAGTCCTATCCAACACATCCTAGAAAAGTCATCAATAAACAATATAAAGTATTCTTCTCCTCGAGGTGACCTTTTCCTAGATGGACCACATACATCAATATGGAAAAGTTCAAGAAGCCTGCTAGCTGATCCTTCCTTCTCAGGGAAATTAGTTCTAGTTTGCTTACCAAACTGACATGATTGGCATATTGTATTGTCTGGAATTCTGATGTCAGGGAGATCACGAACTGTCTGATATTTGCATGCTTTCCTTATCTGAGAGAAGATCAGATGCCCCAATCTTCTGTGCCATAGCCAATGTTCATCATTCTTGCTTAGATAGCATTATTGTTGTCCTCCCTTGAGTATGTATAAATTATTTGGAGTTCTTATGCCTTTGATCACCGTTTCTCCTGTATCAAGCTCACAAACAATGCATCCATTTGATCGAAATATTACTTCATCTCCTTGATCACACATTTGACTGACACTCACTAGATTATGCTTTAAACCATCAACATACATAACATTTCCAGCTTTGACCTTTTATTTAAAAAGAACAGAAGTTTTACCTTTTATGAGTGCAGGGGTGTCATTTCCAAATGAGACCTTCCTTTGCTTTTCTAAGGCACTATATGACTGAAGTTTTTGTTTATCACCTGTCATATGTTTCGAGCATCCATTGTCGATGTACCATTGATTTTCCTATCCTTCCGCATATAAGGCTATCCCACATCTTTCTGGTTACGGTTATTTCTTTCTCCATGGTTTGGGACTCAATGAAACTTGCTCCTTCTGAGTTGTTTGTCGAAACCTACTCATGCATTTAGAAACTTCATGACCAAAGTTGTTACAAATAGAACATTCTATTTCATTCTCAAGAGCAGAAAAGTTATTGTAGGTCCTTTTCATGATCCCAATAATACTCCTTTGTTTTTTAGCTTCTCTAGTCATGATGGTCTTGTAGGCAACACATTAAGTAGCTTTGTGACCAAAGTTATGACAAGAGAAACATTGGCCATTGAAGAAATTCCTGCGATTATCAAACCTACCAACCAAATGATTGTATTTTCCATAGACATTCATTCTTGAGGCAAATTGAGAATGATTTACCTGTGGTTGGTTGTAGCTCCTATTCATCCTTGAAGTAGATTTCCCCCGATTTACTTGGTAATCTTTGTTCATCCTTGAAGTAAATTGTCCCTGATTTACCTAGTGATCTGCATTATGCTTTTGTTGTTGATTGTCAACCTGTTCACTTCTCCTTGCTGCATCAAGATAAATTTTGGAAGTGGATGGCTTCTGTGCTTGAGATGCTTCTTCAATATATCCAAGACCTGTCTTGATTAGAGGAGAATGCTGCACTTTGATAATCTCATCTAAAGTTTCAGATCCTTTAGCAAATCTAAGATTAAGAGCTTTTGATTTCTCAATATCTTTTCTAAGTCCCACAATTTCACATTCTACCTTTTCATTGTGTTTTTCTCTTTCAGCAAGTTGGAATGTTAGAGTATCTATAATCATATTCTTTTCCTCTAAACAAATTTTAAGTTTAGAAATTTCTTCATAAAGACCTTCTTCATCTATAGCATCCAAGAAATCATCATCTTCAAAGGCCATCAAAAGTCTATAACCATTACATTGTTCATATTCATCACTATTTGGAAATCCATCATTATCTTCATGTGTATTATAACTCTTCTTACTTACATTCTGTTTTCTGTTCCATCTAACTGGTTCCTTACCTATGTCAAGTTTATCTTTATGAGGACACTTGGCAGCATAGTGACCGACTCTTCCACAAGCAAAGATTTGAAAGGTAGCTTACCTGTGAATCTTCCAGTTCCCCGTTGAAGGTTCTTGACAAAGTTTGATTCTTCCTCTGCTTCTGACATATGTCCTGACTCATTGTAATCTCCTTTTCCTAAGGCTTTGAATGCGGCTTCTCTCTTGTTTGATGGTCCCCCTTTTCTCATTTCATAAGCAGTTAGGATTTCATGCAGCTGTGACATGGTAATGCTATGTAGATTATGCTTTTCTTCTATGGCAGAAAATTTTGAATCAAACTTAGAAGATAAAGATCTTATTCAACCAAAGTAACATCTTTTATTTCTTCACCCAAGTTTTTCATATAATTAACAATCTCATCTATACGTAATAAATAGTTAGGCACACTTTCATCATTGTGCATTTTGAGATTTTCATCCTGAATTCTAAGAGTTTGTAGTTTTGCCCATTTTACCTGATCATCTCCTTCATAGCTTAGAATGATTTTGTCCCATATTTCTTTTGCAGTTTTGAGCTGCATAACCTTGATGACTTTTGATTGAGATAGACTCCCTAATAGAGTATTGGCAGCCTTTGCATTTGTTTCATACTGCTTCTTACCAACTGTATCTATAGGAGTTGCTGAAGGAAATGTGTATCCTATTTCCACAATATCCCAAACTTCTGTACCAAGAGATTGAAGATAGGCTGTGATTCTTACCTTCCAATAGACGAAGTTGCTCCCATAAAAAATTGGTGGTCGGATCAATGCCTTTTTTTCGTAGTTGCTCATGATGATAGATCTTCCTTCAAGAAATCAAGCTTCTTCTGAAGGACTTGCTCTGATACCAATTGTTGGAAATAATACTGAGAGGGGGCGTGAATGCATATTATCAGGTCAATTATTTTTCATTTCACAATCATATTTGTATACGCTATTTCAACTAGTAAAAGCTGCATATGTATGCAACTGCAGTTAAGGAAACTAGCGTATAACTAGTAGACTTGTAAATTAAATTATTCTTCAGATATTGATCATTAATCTATGCATCAAACCATATGGACAGTAACTAGGAAAAGGAAAATAGAACAAACAGTCACACATATGAAGACAAGATATAAGGTGGAAACCCAATGTGGGTGAAAACCACCTATTGCAATTCGTCTCTATCTTTTTAATTAGAAACTTCTTTTTACAATGTATCTGTACTGGTGCACTCTTATACCAGTACATAGGTTGTTACCTGCAGAAGGCTACAACCTTCTCTCATTCTCCAGCTTCCTCTGGAAGGGAGCTACAACCCCCTTAGCTCTTGTACTAGTTGAGGTACTAGTACGTAGGTGTTGACCTATAGAAGGCTACCACCTTCTTTTTCTTCCAAGGACCACGTTTCATAAATTTTCAGACTGGATCCATGAATAATCTCAATCAAACATCAAGTATATCTGTATCAACCAATCTCCTTTGCACAAGCCACTACTGAATCAATTAATCACTTCTCAGAATGTTGTAACCAGAAATCAGTAACAGTATCCAGACACCAATTCTGAACCCAGAACACTGTAGCAATAAATAGAAGTAGCTAAAACAGATTTCATGAGACGTACGCTACTTCAATATGCAGAAACCTGCCTCTGTATTAAGGCCAACCAACGTATACGCTGTCTTCACTGCTGAACCCACGTGTATACGCACCTCTGATGTGTTGAACATGCGTACAGATCTATAAACGATAATTTACCCTTTTCACTTAATTAGACATCAATTATACCCATATTATCAGATTTATAGATCTAATCATGCGCCAATTATAACAAATCAAAATCACACAATGATACTACTATTCAAGCCTTAAGATATTGACCCATCAATAGGAATTATCCATCTTTTAGCGCTCAAGTTCCTCCTTGGTTCAGATCCAACAATGCACCATAAACCAATTCTAGATCTTGCTCTTCATAAGATATTCAATACTTCAGTTCATACCTTTGCCTAATGATCTCCTTCCCTTTTATAGTCTTAGGCCTTACTCAATACCATGGTCCAAAACCATTTAGAACCAATATTAGGGACCCAATACCTGGGTTCAACACTTTGGACGCAATACCAAGGTCCACAACCATAGGTTCAAATACCAAGGGCCAAATACCATGGACTAAACAATAAGTTTTTCCACATATATGCAGTTTTATGTGCATGAAAGTGTGTGCATACACATACGCGCTTTTTGGTTGACGATCTCGCGTGTATACGCGACTTGGTTAAGAGGAACCTGCGTATATTTCTTTTTCTTCCATTCTGAGAACCTAAACTGAGATCTTCCATCTGAGTGAGTTGCTATCAAGGACAACATCTATGCCATAGTGCCAACTTTGTGTCATAATTCCAACACACTCTTGCTGACATTCAAGTGCATATTCAACATGCACATGAAACAATTGAGTTCCTTCAACTAGAGTCACAACTACAAAGAGATGAGCTGCAACAAAAGAGTGCTTCTTCCAAGTCATTCAACCATACATATGAAGATAAATATGTTTATTCCAAACCACTCATCCAAACAACTTCAAGTGTTGAAGTTGTTCATGATCAAATTCAACTTTCTTCCAAATCCATCATCAAGCCATGGGAAGAGATTCAAAGTAATCGAAATTGACACGGCTTAGGATATGTCGAAGATGACAACAACTTACATATCCCTGATTACTCACAACCCATTTAGTTCGTGAGTGTCGGATTACTTGAACATATCACCTTAGCAAGTTCTCCACAAGTTGCACAGAGACATCAATGCACACAAACTGAAAGTGCAAACAAACATAAATGCAAGCAAACTCTAGTTGTAGACAAATCAAAATGTTCTCATTGTCAAAGAACTGGTCATCTGGAAGATCAGTGTTTTGATCTTCATCCTTATCACCATTGTGGCAAGAAGAATCATTCATCAGAGAAATGCTTCAAACAATACCAACTTTCCCGATTAAAGATTGATTATTCATGGATTGATCCATGGGAATGGCCATCCATAGCCAGAAGATTGTACAAGTTTTACAATCGGATTCATTCACACATATTACAGCCAACAATCAAATGAAGATGGTACTCTCATGCAGTTGAATGGGGGAGTACACCAGTGAAACACTCCTACACCTGAAGGAGGGATTTTAGATATCAAATGCAAATGATTGTCCCTCCTTTCAATTGACAAAGGGGAGAAAATTTCAATGAAATTGACAAGTGGTTGTCAGACTGAAAGTATCAACAACATTAGCCAAGCAGCAAGTGGGCATCTTCATTAGCTAGTGGGCATTTTTCATCAGTAGTGAGCATCGAAAAATTCAACAGTGGGCGATCGACTGTAAAAGTGGCATAGAGCATCTTTCATCATAGAAAAAGCAACATTGAGTTGTTTATCGACATCATTTGCCAGTGGATGATAATCATCAACAAATATGCCAGTGAGTGTTCATTAAATTGTGTCAGTGGACACTGGATGCTGTTTTTAAGAAAAGGACAGTTGGATCCTTTTGTAGCTTGGCACGTGATGGAGTTGTCAAGCGACATTCAAAGATGAATCAGGCATGCAATTGATTCATGTTCTCTTCAAATTAGATTTTTTTCCAGCATCCCGTTTTGGCGGTTTTTTAGGCAATGTTTTTTTCAGGATCAACTTGAGAACTTGGAAGATGGTTCCGTTTCGTTTGGGATTTACCATTTGGGGGGCGAATGTTAGCCTCACTCTCTTAAAAACAATTATAAATCCAAATAAAATAATTAATTAAATTAAATCATGAGAGTTAGTTCCTCAAACTAGGGAGTTTACTTATAGGAGGAGAGGTTCTATCCAACTAGTTCTCCTAAGTTAGTGTGTAGTTGAGAAATTGTCTCAACCATAGTGTCCAAGATAGACATACTATCTTGAGACCAATTTCCTCATGTATTTATGTGTACTATTGTCATTATTTGTACATTGGATTGATTAATAATGAGAATGCGAGGAATGCTTAAGGCTCTCTGCCTTTTCCGCCAGTTTGTCTTTTGTGTGTTGCTCGTTTGATATTATTGTGTGTTAATTTGCTGCATATGTGTTTAATATGGCTTAGTTAAATTCCTTTATATTAATTAATATTTAAAATAATATATATAACAACAAACATAAAAATATCATACAAATAATATCAAACCTATTTTAATAACAACCGAATTGAAATATTATTTCAAATGAATTATTACACCAAACCTTCCCTTATGTGAAATAACCCTCATTCAAATATGCCAAACCAAGCCATTCGAGTGGGACCATATCGCGCATCAGAGGTTTTTCATATGTAACATCAAAGAAATTTCAGTAAAACAAAGTTCTGAGGTGGCATCAATGCTCCAAGGTCTGATATGGGAATGGTGATCAAAGAGTTATAATAATCGGTAATGTTATCTATGAGGGCATCGAAAGTATTAAATATCAAATATTGGAGGTTTGATTTAAATGAAATTATGATAAGCTCCCACAACTATTTAATAACCAACTTCATGCAACAAGGCTAACATAATCTATGTTTTCAAGCCTATCGAAGGAGAAAGAATAAGCTTATCAACAGAGAGAAATAAAGTTATATGGGAGGTTTTGAGAAATGAATGTTACGATAAAACCAAATTGTTAGGTTTGATGGATGATGAGCGGTATCGAGGTTTTGAAAATACTTTAATTTTGATTAAAAAAGGAACCCATAAAACGAAGTTTCAAGGTCTTATTATAACTAATATTTAATAAAAAAATATTGAATAAGGGAGTTGGCATTGAGTATCAGAAAGATTAATTATTGGAGTGGGGTATAAGGAGAAGTGGAGCCCACGTAGAGTGGGTCCCTTTCATTATGAACTACAACCACTCTAAAAATATGACAAAATGAACTACAACCACTTTGTAATTTCGGGATTTTAGATCCTCATAATTTTTTGAAATTGGGAATTGGAATAGACTTCCCAGATCCCGAAAACACATAATTTTAATTGCTATATAATTTTGATGATTTTGTAGGACTATTAGCAAAAATGAACTAATTAGTAAAAATTATATAAGAATCAATATTTACAAAAGTTAGCATAATATACATTTTGTCATTTTTTAACACTCACGGTAAAAATTATCAATCTTTAGAGAAACAAAAATTGCAAACCGTGTAACCAAATGAGATGAAACAAGAACCGATGGAAAGCTTGTGATAATTCAAACAAAATGAAGCAATCAAAAGGGAAATCTGAAGAAAATGAAAATCTAGCAAAATTGTAGGACACTTAATTAAATGAAAAATATTAAAAGGCAATTTAGCCAAAATTTACGGAAAGGGTCCCCATTATTTAAAGAAAATAAGTGAAAAATGGGGGGTTGAGTTTTCACCTCAACAATGGCGACGCATGGGGAAGAACCAATTATCTTCGGTTAAAAGTGATGAACTTCACTTTACCCAAAGGCTAAAGGCGAGGAATTCTATTATACAGTCAAACAATAACATTTCCAAGGGTCCCACATTAATGAAAAGTTTAAAAAGATAAGTACTCAAAGTAGACTCAGTAAAAATCATGAATCTAAATTTTGAGAAAATTTTATTTTAAGATTACCTCGTATGAAAAATAGAAGAAAGTACATATATGAGTTTTTTGATAAAGCATATATCCATTGTTATGAATGGTCCGTGACATCACTTCGTTGCAAGCAAACCTGAATAGTACCCTGACGAAGTTGTCCTAGATGTTATACAAGCAAGACCCTGCTTCTAGCAAGCATCCATAGCCCCGGTGAGTTTACTTGTATCTTCCATGCTTCCTCTTTTTATCAGCTTTGGGATAAACACATTTGCAAGACTTAGTTTATGATGTACTTGAGTGAAAAAGGTGGGATGGTAATAGAGACTTAAGCGAATTGATATAATACTTCCATAATGTTGACTCCAAACTCTCTCCCCGTGACTATCCATTTAGATGCTTTTATAAAGTGGATGGATGGAAGGGATCCATTGAGTTAAACTCATGTTAGTTCTTTCCTTAAAAAGGTGAACTATATCACTTAGAAATGATACATGTTCCTCCATGGAAAATATTTAAAGCAAGAGGACTTTAGGATTCCATAAAGATAGACCTTTAATGGTAAATGAAGCTCATTGGATAGACAAAGTAAATATTTCCCATGTCTGCGAACCAATGTTTGATGAGAAAATGGCCTTCCACATAAATCTTAGTGGTGTCACCAAAATCAAATCATAACCAATCACGAAAGGGAAAAATAAATCCAAAGTGAAATGAAAGAGGAAAGAAACAACTCCAAACATGTCAAAATAGAAAAATAAAAGGCCAACTTAAAGACAAACCCAACAAGACTAATTATAAAATGTCTCAACAAAAAGTAAAAGAAGATAATCATGTGAATGTTCATTCTATGTTGATATTTTAATAAAATTTTTTCTGCAGACTTATAAGAAATGAAGCTCTCAAAATGTAAAGCGAATAATAGCTATGAGGTAAAATGAAACCAAATGAGAAGTCTTTGACTGCGGAAAATTTTCTTGTTTCATAGAAAAGCTTGCAACGAAAATAAAACGTAAAGAAATAGAAAATGTCGACAGTGGGTGTATGAAATTTACCATTGGAGAATTTCACCTGAGAAATATCGTTTTTTCCAACAAAAGATAACCTCTTCTTTTACTTGAAATTTAGATTATAAAAAAGTTAAACATTTTGAAGTATCATTGACCCAAGGTCATCATTTATTAAATCTGAACTAAAGCAAACAATAAACTAGAAAATGATGTCTCAAGTTCAAGGAATCATAAGTAAACCAAGTATATCAAAAATTGAAAATGAAGATATGCTTCTTTATTAATTGTAGTGGTAATTATTCACTTTATATTTCAGATTTCATATTCACTCCATGATTTGAAAATCAAGATCAAGTCCCAACCTATATAGTACTTTATATGTATATGGAAAGTACATTTGAATCTTTTCATGATAAATATGGAGTGATATAACAAAAATTTAAACAAAAGAGAATTCAAACATTAATTAACCATGATGAATACTATTACATATTCAAAATTTCTTTAGCAACTGGTTTCATCATCATAGTGGCTGCTGAAGAGTGCTTTGAAAAGAAAACTAGGATGCATACTAAAATATGGATGAGATAATGAAATGAGCATCCAATAGTGAGAAAAAGGAAAAAACATAAACAAATCACAAGTGATGAAATTCTCATTAGCTAGGAAGATTGCTGAGAAGAGTAAAAAGAGGCCCATGTGCACACACTATTAATAATGTATATCCCCAAAAGTTACAATGTCATCTTAAGAAATGAAATCTTGGGGTTTGATAAAATTGTAATTAGAAATATATCCAAGCTCTCAAACACCATGATAACCTGATAAGTCAAACTATATAGTAATGGATGAATTGACAAGAGGCCAACAATATTATATAATTCGATATCTCACTAGTTTGAGAAATTAGAAAGCTTAGAACAAAGAGAAATGGAAATCTTGGAAGAATGAATAGCAGAGGATTGTAAGTCCAAGATTTACTAGTTAGAGGTTGTGAGTTATTTCAGTAGAACCGAATATGACTAAAGTGGATGCAATATTAATGAGTGAAATGCAATGGTTCAACTCAACCTAGCAAATGTGACATTCAGAACGAGCAGAGATAAAATCACGGATAAGATCATTTGTGATAAGATTTTTGCAATTTCTTTTGCTTGCAGCAAATATGAATAAGAAAGAGTTTAACATTTGATTGCATTTGCATTAATGATTATTGGCTCCTCTCGTGTATTTGTGAAGCAAGTAAATATGGAAAAAAGAAAAAAATATACAATACCAAGATTTTGATGAAAAATAAATACTTGTTTGAACATGTCAATGGTTTGGAAAGGGCTATTTTCTTGCTTTATTCTAAAGCTAAGTAAAAACCAAGTCTCCAAATCAAGCTAAGGAATACTTGCAAAAGAAGCAAGACATAAATAAGTAAATTATGAAAAAGAGAAAACTAACAATAGATGAACATGAACATGTCAATGCATACTCGGAAGAATTTTGCCTGTATATTTACGTTATAGATCTTCAACATTCTCCCTGAATATGTTCAAAATAATCTCATTATTCAGTCCAAATTAACTATTAGTTAATGAGAAATTTGCATCTGCTTCCCATTTAAATTGAGGATACTGTGGTAAGAGTGACCATAAAGAAATTCTTATGAGTTTGGGGAGATTAGTATGCTCAGCTGTAATGACACTTTGAAATTTCATCATTCATGGTTTCGTTTGAGAAAATAAATTTTAATCTTATGATGAAATTTTGTGAAGAAGAATAATCAAGAGCATCACAGATGTGTATGATCTAAGTCGCTCTAAGTCACATTTGCCAAAAAGAAATGGATAACAGAGGAAACATTTGAGCCCATTACTTGTTTATTAAAGATCAATAAATCAAACTAAAGGCAAGAAAGAGAAAAATAACTAAACTAATTCTATTCCTAATATAACTGACTCAGAAAGCATATGACTAAGAATACTCATACTTCCAATGAAGCCACTTTCTTAATTTTATTTATGCACTAATGAAAAGGCCAGCAATCAACAAAAATAAAACTTTAGCTAAATGATTAAAAGAAAAATTCAGCCTACTATTTACATTTAAGTTAGACAAAATAAACTTATTTACAAAATTCTTACGTTGAAACTCTTCCAACCAAATGTTTACATGGCCATAAAAATCAGTATATATTTCCATTAATACTTTAAATAAGTTCAAAGGAAGAGAAAACAATAGGCCAACATTGAATGATATGCCTTCAAATGTTGTAAGTTGTTGTAAACTAGCAGTATTATGCACAAAAAAAATTGCACGAAAAGGAATTAAAAAAAATGGAATTCCCATATTTTTGCCAAATGAATTAACAAGATGTAGATGATAATGAAATGGAAACTTTAGAATACCTCTAGAAAAAATATATTTTTGATCATATTGTAATGTTACACTCTCATGTACGAGAGTTTGTGAAACAACCAATTTAAAGAAAGACGTGTTGATACAAAATGAAGAACATATAAAAATAAGAAATTAGAAATTGTTATTCACGATAGTTAAAAATTTTCCATTGATTAACACATGCATTGATTAATGCACCTGATGAGTGTTGAATGCCTAAATGCTTAAAGTGCCACCACAATGTGCTCAAAAGTCTAAAAATGAAATTCGAAAGAAAAGCAAACTCAAATTGGGGAAAATGAGAAAAAGGTGAATTGTAATATACATCAATATTGAAAATAATGGTACAACACAACTGAGATTTATTGACAAATATTTTATTTCCAAGAGTGTTAACAGAAAGTATCAAATTAAAATCATTATTTGCATTCACTTGCGGAGAAGAGAAAATTTCAAGATTATGATCCCAAAAAGGTATGTCATCGTCGTAGCAATCATAGATTAGGATAAATTCATGATTACTAAAATCATTATGATGATAGGAATTAACTGAAATATCTAGATTAATGTCCTCTTTATCTTCAAAAACAAATTTGTTTATGAAATGAAGAATATGAGATTTAGTGAAAACTATTTTTGAAGAAAAAGAGAAATGAGGTTCATAATTTTCAGTTTTCAATTCATCATTATAAATGATTTCATTAGCAATATGCTCCTCTAATTAAGGTGAATTAGAACCAGGCGGAAAGTTACTTGCATAAACAAAATTTTCAGGACTTTTAAAAGTATGGACAATTAGATTTTCTCCATTCAAACCAGAATTAACTAGCAATTCATTATTAATGACAATTTCTCTATTTTATTAAATTACATTGGTATAAGAAGAATTATTTAATGAATTGCAATTGTAAAAAAGGTGTGGGTAAATAGAAAAATGAGAATTTGAGTTTATGTACCTGGAAATTTCCCTGCTTAAAGGATTTTGCTCACTGTCCAAATTAGACATTTCAGATTATTCCATTCTTGTGTTGTTGTCAATTTCGGTTTTTTTTTTTTTTTTAAGTAAGCTTTTTGTATTAAGAAAACAAAACATATTGTAGAAAAGGACTGTCCGAGCAGACAAAAGCCTGAAGCTCTGCTAAGAACACAACAACTTGACCAAAGGACCTCCTACAGAACCCCAAAGAAAAAGGGCAGTCGGAAAGGATAGACTATCCACCTCGGCCTTGAGGAGTAGACAAGAAGAGAGCAGTGCTTAACAAGAGGCAACCAAACGAGCAAAGAGACAAGAGCCCTGCTAAGGATTCTACCCAACTTGGGTGGAATCCTTAATTCGACCCTTTTTTCCTTTCTTTTTACCAACTTTGACCCATCCAAGATGATCCGGCTGCGATGGTAAGACTTGCAAACTGAGCTGGGCGGACGGAGAGATCTCCTTGTCTGAATCCGATGGAGAGGTCTCATGAGATCTTTTCTACGAGAGAGGTGGGGCAGTGGGCTCCTCAGGACCTGATGGGGTCGGGTCCTGTGCAAGCGAGGCGTCCATCCCGTCCTCATCCACTTCCTCTTCATCTGAGCTGGAATCAAAATCATCCATGGGGGGCGGGTCACAAGGTTTCCAGCTTTTGGATTTCGGCTTAGGAGCAGCCATCTTCTTTTGGGCAGGGATCACTGGACACGATCTATGAAGGTGCCCTGTGAGATGGGAATTTCTGCAGCAGAACGCTGTGTACTCGTAATCCAGGGTCTGAGTCCAGTAGAGGTCTCCAACTTTGAGAATGATCTGATCTAGAAGTCCTTTACTCATGTCTATTTCTGCACAAATTCTGGTGAAGGTGTATATGCCCTTTTCCCCTCTAGAGGTGTCTGTGGTTAGAAAGCGGACTAGAGAATTACCAATTCCTTCAAACACAACAAAGTGCCATAAATGAGCCGGGAGGTTAGGAAGTCTGAACCAGATGGGGAGTTTGGTAATGATAGCTATGGAGGCATCAAAATCTGGGAACCAAGGGGTTAAGAATAGACCCGTTGAGTCCCAAAACCAAGGGCCTTCAGTTAATGCTTTTTGGTAATCCTCACTGTCAACAAAAACTACAATGAAGAAACCTTTTGAGCAGAGAAGAACCTTGCAATTATTGGTCCAGTTCGAGTGAATCCATTTGTAAAGATCTGCTGTGCGTGGCCATAGCCCATTGAACCTGCAAATAATGCCATATTCTGCAAACATTTGGAATTGCCTATCCATTTTAGGATGCATTATTTCAATGGAGGGGGTTTCCTCCAGCTTGTCCACCAAAAAGGGTTTTGGAGCCTGGGCTGGTGGAGCGGAGATCTTGGGTTTCTAAGCATGGACAACATCTTTGTAAGAAAATGCTGCCGCTGAAGATGACTGTCCAACAGCTCCCCCTCTCAAACGAAGTGAAAGAATGATGGAGGCATTTCTTTGAATGTCGTAAAATAAAAGGGGCAGGATATCCTCTAGCTTTTTTCCTTTGAAGAGGAGCCTTTGAGAAGAAAAAGGAATCCCCATCCTAAATTCCAGTATTTGCTTGAGGTTCTGCACTAGATCCGAAGAGCTCACCCACTGAAGCAAAGTTTTGCCCGAGAGGAGCACAATTAGGATCTGGAAAGTTGGAGAGTGCCCTGGTTTCTGCTTTCCTCTGCAGATCTGAGATGAGAGGATTCTGGTGCATGCACAGCTTGCTAGGGGCTCAACCTGTCCCTGTTTCGTAGGTCCCTGCGAAGGGCAGCACGCAGTCTTAATCACTGGCGATGGCTTGAAAGGGGACGGGGCCTCTCTGAAGCGTACTGCACCATTTTCTGCAGGGTTGAGCAGAGGCTGGACGACTGTTGGACGCTGCATCTCACTACGGTTTCTCAGAGCCTTTCTAGAGAATCCTTTCTGTGCATTGTTTATGATCTGTCCCTTCCAGGAGACCAAATCTCGGCAAGGCATTCCTTCAAACACTTGCCATGCATCCTCCCTGTTTTGGCATTTTGGATTCGATTTGAAAACAAGGATTCCTAGAAGCGTATTTGTTTCCAATCTGCAGAACCTTAAGCAATGCAAGGACATAGACTCAAGCAGTGGGAGCCCTTTCTTCGTCGCTGTCCAAAAACCGTATCCTTTTGAACCGTAGAAAATGGCCCTGCAGGGTTTTTGAGAGACCCCTTTGTGCGTGTAGCAGATCTAGAGAAAAGCGCTTATTTTGAAGACTGCCCAGCCGCCTGAAGAAAACCTCTCAACAAACGAGCTGCGCGGCTCCCGAATGTTGCGCAGTCCTGCAGTATGACCGGAACTCACCATTTTACTCCCAACAAATATGCAGTTATCAGCATTGAGCTCCTCCAGAATTGTTAGGAGACCGTCGGCATAGGCGTACAAAGAGCTGTGTCGTTGGAAATCGAAGTTATCCAGATTTATGCTTCCTACGCGCAACAAATCATACAACACAATGCGGAAATCTCTGACAAAATATGGCAAAAGGCGTTGCCATACAGACTGGTTTGTGTCGAAACCATGAGAGAGAACCAGAATGCGCCTCCCGGCTCCCTCCACTCTGACGTTTAGGGCTTCAAGTAGTCCAGAGCCAACACCCATCTTTCGCAGCTCGGCTTCCGTGCTTTCGTGTCAATTTCAGATTGTTGACTATTGTTTTCACAAAAAATATATTTTTTCGTGCATTTAATCAATCTGCAAATTATTGCTAAGTTGATCCATAATTTGTGGTTCATTATCAGTAGAATATAATAGAAAATTAATTGTAGAAGATTGTGTGTTTCCGACATTCTCTACTTGATTAAATTCTTGTTGATTCTTGCTAATAGATCGTGGATCTTGTTGAATTTCTACTTGATCAACATTATGTAAATTCAGAGAAGTTATGGCATAATGGTTAATATTTGTAATTTCAATTTACGAAGAATTGGAGTTTTTATTTTGAGAAATTGAATCATTATAGATAAGGGATATATTTTATGATTCTTCATAGTTATCATAGGACAAAGACACTAAATTTTTGAACCATCCAATTAATCAGAATTGAGGATGAAAATATTTGGACCGAAATTGCATTAAAATTGATTTAAATCTAATATAAAACCTATCCAAGGTCTCACCTTCCATCCTACACAATTATCCTAACTGATCACATACCTTAGTCATATTCCTAAAATGCGTGAAGCAAAATTTTTGAAAACGTGTCCCAAATACGTATAGAGGAAACTGGAAGTGATAAGAACTAGTCTTTGGATTTTCCTATCAAAGTAAGAGTTAAGATCCTGCAAATAATATCTTCAACAATATTGAAATTATTGCAACTTAAAAGAAATTGAAGGATATGACTAAATCATATGTCTTACCACTATACATTACCTGAGACAGGGTTTGGACTACCTTTACTAGAGTAGTTGTTGGATGCAGTCCAATAAAGAAACTCCAATGAAGTATTTTAAATGGAGCCATAGTAGTAAAATTTAAAAATATTCAAAAAAATAATTTACTCAGGCCCTCCTTCTAGCGTAAAAAATGTTGATGGCTAAAAATGACCATTCAACGTTATAAGGGAGGCTACTTGGCCAGGAACTTAAAGAAGATCCTTTTCCATTTGGAATGGTGGTTCCAACTCATTAAACTAGGTCTAGTTACCTTCTCTCTATCTTTTTTGGCTTAAAGTATGTATTTTACTTACCAATAGAGAAGAGGCACCAAATCATTTCTCTTGCTGAGCTCGGGCAAGGAAGAGATCTTTAACTTGATCCAGGGCTTAGGTAAGAAACAACTAAAGTTTGCCTCTTTGATGAGAGGACTTATTGAAAATGTAATTATTAATCTAAATGCAAACTAATCTTGGAATACAAGAAAAAAGAAAAATATTAATCCTATCTCGATTAGGAAGATGTAGATCTAACCCAACAAAGAGCAAAGTAATTAAATGATTGAGATTTTAACATGTCTAATTTTAGGTGAATATTTGGCTAATGAAATAGTTCTACTAAATGATGAAATAATTACCAAAACGTGCTATGTTCAAATACCTATTAACGGTGAATGATTAACCAATAACATTAGGAAATAGTTCACTTAATGTTAATGGTGATTAAAGCGAATTTAGATAACACAATTCTGAGTAAAAAGTTACTCAAAATTTTGATTTGAGCGTGTGAGAACAAAAGAAAATTTATAATAGATCTATAAGGCTCATGAACTAGATAACTAATTCAAAATACAACTTTCCACATCAAACAATAGTGCATAATATAAGAAAGTTTCATACAAATCTTCTATTCAAAATAAAATTTGCATTACAAATAATAGTATTTAAAATACTTGGGGGAAAAATAGTATTTAAAATACAAATTTATTAAAACCTAGTGAGTGTGCTCTATTGCTTGAGCTGGCCTCCAATAATCTCTTACAAATCAAACAATCTGTAATTAAAATAAAGAGTTGCAATAGTGTAAGCTTTGCTTATAATACAAAGTCCATATTTGAAAAAGACAAATCCCAGTGACTCAGATCTGAGACTTTCCTACTACTTATACAACTCAAAAACCCCTTGCAATAGTGCTTCAAAATTCCCTAGGTGCAAAGAAGAGGAACCCCCCCAGAGCATTATCTAAAAGCCATATTTATAAATACACATGGAAATTAGAATGAGAGAACTGTTTGAACAATGAATTTTCTCCCACAAATTTGATTGACCAAATTCGTTTTCCTCTCTTTCTAGAGCAATTCCATTGATCAAAATCTTCTCTTCCTCATCTCCTCAACTATTCTCCTCCCACAAACAACTGAAATTCATAAATTAAAACCAATTTGGTGAACAAAATAGAAATCAAAACTCATTGTCATCAAATTGTTAAATAAAACAATAAACTAAAATCAAAATAAAATTCAAGATATGATTTCTTATGTTGGGTCTAATTTAGCTATTAAATAATGTTGGGAATGAATATGTGATAACAATTTTTCAAAGACAATGAAATTTGTTTAAATCAATTTTAGAAAATCATTTTTTTATTGGTGCAAATTCATCACTTTGTCTTCTACTGGATTTTTGGGTCATTAAATGATGAAATTTTCTAAAATTGACGATCCCATATTATTCTCCTTTGTCTTAGCTTTCCAATGAGCTATTGCATTATTCATTTGGTCACTTAAATATTGAGATATACCTCTCCAAATATGAAGAACCAAAAATATCAAAATTCTAGAAAATGTGTGCCTAGGCTAAAATTAAGAAATTTCAAAAAAATATAATACCAAATTAAATTAAAATTATCTAATTAACAGTTAATTAATTGTAATTATTTAATTGATTATATGAAATTATTAACTTAAACTAAACTACATTAATTAATTTACAATTTAATTAAATTATAAATAAAAATTAATTAAATTGGAAATTATTAAATATCAATTAATATTTAAAAAATATGATGTGATGATGGTGGAATGTCCATTGGAACACAAACTTTGGACTATTGGACCAAGAACAAATTATTTAGTTTGATTTAAAGTTTTATACTATCTCAAATCTTGGAGAGCAAGCCTCCCAGTTCACTTAAATTTGGACAAGTAAAAGGCTGGAAGGTCATATTGAACAAAGATTTAACTAGACTAAATGTGGTTGTACGTGGAGCACTCTGAAGAGGAGTGATTTTCATCCTCGACTGTTCATATACCTCCAGAGATGGGCAACCTAAATCCCATGGTGTTTTAGGAACTGCCCAAGACCCGTTTCACTATGGAGCTCATGCAGATTTTGGTTATATTCTTGGCTATATTAATTTTCTTCTTTGAGCTAGTTGGAAACAGAGAGATACTTTTGATCTTCTAGGGTGGGGTTGATGACCTCCTTATAATATCTTAATTTTCTTTTAGCTGCTAAATCTTTCTCACACCACATTTTTTCTTTGAACTTAGAAGTAACAATATTTTTAATTTTATTGATGTTTTGCAATGCAACATTCTCGTCGACCTCCCAATGGTTTAACCAGGCCCTGGTGTCTTTATACCAACCTCGTTTGAGACTTAGGTGGTTTTGGCTGGAATTTAAAGCTAGCTTAGGAAGTCTATGGTTTCCTATGTTATTGAGTTTGTGCTTGTACAATAGAAGCCTAGTCATAGCTAGGCTCTCGATAGGGGAAAGACCCACTTCTATAAGGAGAATAGGATAGGGTGTGTTGTTCTTAATTTTTAGGTTATACGTTATAAAACACTTCTAGATTTTCTCAATCTTTCTCCAGGATTCTCTAGAGATGCTACAACCCCAAACCTCACATCCATATAAGATAATCGGAGTGACTAAAGTTTCAAAGATGAACTTCTTTCTATCCCACATTACGAGGTTTACATCCCCCATTAATCCTTTTCTCAATGCTATAGTTCTAGTTGAGCTTGTGATGAATATCAATTCCTAGGTACTTGTAGGGAGACACTTCCTCCAAGTTACTATTGTCATAAATAAAATTAGCGTAAGTGTCCTTCTTGGATTTGATGGTAGAGCAGAAATCCTTAAGAAGTATAAGTTGCTTATCAAGATCAGATGGGCACCTTGCAAGAAGAACAATATTGTCATATTAGAGAAGAAGGATGATGACTATCCCAGCTAAGATTGTGCCAACACATCCTGCTTCCTCTAAACAACCTTCTATCTTGTCGATGTAAATGCCAAATAGGATAGGGGAGAGGGGGAAACCTTGTTTAACTCTCATATTACACTTAATATCTTTTGACCACCCCTCGTTTCTCTTTAACTTGGAAATTACATTCTCGTATAACCTTAAAGCCACAACTCTCAACTCAAAAGGAACCTTTAGCTCTTCTAATTTGTTTCAAAGGTTGTTTCTAGGAACTATATTGAAAGCCTTTCTAAAGTCCACAAAACAACAAAAGAGATTGGATTTATCATTGTGGCATTCTTCCAAAATGATCCTAAGCGTAACAAGATGGTCTGTTGTTGAGTGCTTCTTTCTAAAACCCAATTGGCCTTTAGCCCAATTACCTTCACTTTCAAGCCATATGTTCAACTTCCTTCCCAAAATAATACCATATAACTTGGCTAGGAGACGACTGATCATAATTTTTTGATAATTAGAGGGGTTATTTGTATCCCCACTTTTAAAAATAGGGATAATGAGGCTTTGATTCCATGGTTTAGGGAACCCTTGCTTGAACGCTTGGTTGAAAAGCTTGTGAATGTAGGGGACAAGGAAAGGACCTCCAATTTTTAAGAGTTCCGCCTGGTAACCTTCAATGTCCTTAGGTTTCCCATTAGCCAAGCGATTAACCCAAAAATCAATGTCTTCTAATGAGAAAACTTCTTTTGTTGTGAGCAGGGTTTCAAAGTTATCCATGAGAATTGGAGATTCATAAAGCTTTTTAAGATAGGAATTCCAGTTGTGTAAAGAAATTTTATTATTATCTTTAGTTTTCATAGTTAGAGTTTGCCTCCATAATTTCTTAGGAGCTACCTTAGAGAGGTGTAAGAGATTCTCTTTTCTTTTACGAATATACTGCCTTTTTTTCCTTTTAGTTAGGGCTTTGTATATTTTTATCTTGCCAATTTTAAGAGACCCATCAATAACTTCCTTAATTTCTCTCCTCGCACTTTTACATTCTTTGTCATACCATGGGTTGGTTTTGTTATTTCTTTTATTACTTGAAACGTCAATACAGAACTTGTTAATAGAATATGAGAGGGTTGTAGTAAAATTATGATAGAGATCTTCTATGTTGTCTATCCTAGATAAAGGAAGCAAATTAGTTTTTAGTTCATTTAGAAAGAGATATTTTTTTATTTCTATCAAAGATTAACTTCTTTTGGCTATAAGGATTATCCTCTATGGGATCTCTATGCATGAAAAATTTAGAGTTATAAGTAAAGGCCTATGATCAGAGTCAGGTTTGTGGTTGTTTAAGATGTCAAAATTTGTTATTTCATTGTATAGAGGGAGATCAGAGATAACATAGTCTACCACGCTGCTACCAAGCCCATGGATGCAGTTCATCTAGCTAGAATTGGGCCACTTCTTTAGATCATTGCAAATTATGAGATCCTGAGCACTACAGAGCTTGACTAGCTCCGACCCAAACAAATTCTCCCCGAGGTATTGAGAGCTCCTATTGCACCGGCTAGCCAGAGGAAGGTCTTCGACTAACCAAAGAGGATTAGGGTTGGAATGATTGGTTAGAAGAATAGCTTGGTTGCTTGAAGTTCGAGCATTAAAGTCACCCATTAAAAGGACATTGCCTTCATTCCTTATGCTAGAAATATCATTCTCTAAACCATTGTAATGACAATTTTTATCTAGATTCTTTTTCTTATAGAAGTTAGAATTGACGGGGGGGAATAACACATTGCTATGTAGGTATTTTTATCATAAATTTCAGTAATTTCTATTGAACTATATTGGTTGTAAGAGTCATTTTTATAAATCCTAGCATGGGTAGAGATGTTCTTCTTAATGTTAACAAGATATACCCCCAATGCCTCTACGGGAGGATCACTTATTCTAGATAGACCATAATGTAAATCCATCTATGTTAGGGACCTTAGATTCTTCGTGCTCCCAAGTTTCAACAAGAAAAATAATATCAACATCATTCGAGATCCAACTTAGCTTCGGGCCTTTGTTCCATGGAAATCCCCGACAGTTCCAAGAAAGAATCTGGAGGATGTTGACTTGCTATTTATTATTATCTTTTTGGTTTCTATCTCAAATAACGACCTTTTTGTTTCTTATTATTGCCCATATTCCTTCCTTCCTAGATTCCTTTACCTTTTGAACCTCCTTTCTCAATTCTGCTTGATCTTCTTGAATGATATATTCATTTATAAATATTCCTATTCCTTTTAGACTTGAGGTTTTACTAAGTATGGCATACTTATGGTCAATAGAGGTTACCTTTATTTAGATAAGCCTTCCTTTATTCTCAGTTAGTTTCCCCAACCTTGTTGCTTCTGTGAGACACATTGTTTCAATTTGTAATATGTTATGTAATGGCTATGGCTAAAGTATCCTTGTCTACCTCCTCTTTCAAACAAAAGATTATAAGGTTCAAGGCCCTTTTGTTACGCTCATGGTTTAATTCTATAAATTTTTTCTTTTCATCTTTAATTGGTTTGATATCTAATTTACCTACCACACTATTTAGGGTGAGGCGTCAATTAAATTTTTCTTCTAGCACTTTAATCATGTCCTTATTTTAAGACTCTCTAAAGGATAAACATATACTTGTTGGGATGTTTGGTTCATATCTTGGTTTTGTTTTTCTATAATCTGTAACCTAGTCTCCATTGCCCCCATCTTATTCTCCAATAGTTCTATTTTATTTTCTATTTGTTTTTGGATCTTGTCTTCAAGAGATGTGAATTTATTTTCCAGCATGGCTGCTAACTCTGTTTGTAGCTTGACTTCTCTTTCTTCTCTATGTTTCTCTAAAGACTCTATATACTCATAGAGGCTCTGTAGAGTAATTGTGCTAGGTCTACCTTTGGTAATATTTGGTAATTGTGGTCAATTATTCATACTTGAAAATATATGAGCAGATATGTATTAGAAAAATATAAGGAATGTGTGCACCTGATATCAGCAAGTCGGACTGCAAACGCATGTGCCCCAGATTGTTTTTATATTACCACAAAGAGATCATGAATTATTACCACAGAGATATCATAAATTATGACCGCAGAGATCATAAATTATTACCACAGAGAGATCGTAAATTATTATCGCAAAGAGATCGTAAATACATCGCCCTAAATTATTATCGCAGAGAGATTGTAAATACATCACCCTAAATTATTATAGCAAAGAAATGGTAAATACATCACAAACATAAACATATTATACAAATAATATAAAACCTATTTTAATAACCAACAAATTAAAATATTATTTCAAATGAATTATTACATCAAACCATCCCTTATGTGGAATAACCCTCATTTGAATATGCCAAACCAAGCCATTGGAGTGGGACCATATCGGACATCGGATTCCAGAGGTTTTTCATATCTGAACATCGGATATATTTCAATAAAACAAAGTCCCAAGGTGGCATGAAAGATTTGAGGTCTGATGTGGGAATGGAGATCAAAGAGTTATAATCATCGGGAATGTTATTCATCACGACATTGGAAGTCTTAAATATCTAGAGGTTTGATTTAAACGAAATTACGATATTACATAAGCTACGAGGTCCATTTAGTAACCAACGTCATGCAAGAAGGCCAACATAATATATGTTTTCAAGTCTATTAGAGTAGAACTAGTAAGTTATATTGGAGGTTTTGAGAAATGAATGTTATAATAAAACCAAACTATGAGGTTCAATGTATGACGAGGGATGGATGACAAGGGGTATCGGGGTTTTGAAAATATCGCAAGTTTGATTAAAAGGGTCCCGATAAAACAAAATGCCTAGGTCTTATTATAATCAAAATTTAATAAAAGAACATTGAACAAGGGAGCTGGCATTCAGTATTAGAGAGATTAAGTATTGGACTATAAGAGGTTTCATTTAAAAGTTTTGATATTATGATGTGTGCTAAGGAATGGTTGGATTGGATGGTATAAGGTGAAGTAGAGCCCACATAGAGTGGGCCCCTTCCATTATGAATTACAACCACTTTAAAAATTTGACAAAATGAACTACAACCACTTTGTCATTTTGGGATTTTAGATCCTCATAACTTTTTGAAATTGGGAATTGGAATAGACTTCCAAGATTTGAAAACACATAATTTTAATTCTTCTGTAATTTGGTTGTGGCAATTTCATAGGTCCATTAGCGAAAATGAATTAAATTTTAAAAATTAGATAAGAATCAATAATTACAAATAATTTACAAAAATTAGCATAATATACATTTTGTACCATTTTTAGCCATGGCAGTAAAAATTATCAGTCTTTGGAGAAGCACCATTTGCAAATCGTGTAACCAGATGAGATGAAATGAGAACCGATGGAAAAGCTTGCAAACATTCGAATGCAATGAAGCAATCAAAAGGGCAAGCCGAAGAAAATGAAAATCTAACAAAAATGTAGGACACAACCAAATGAAAAATATTAAAATGCGATTTAGCCAAAATTTATGGAAAAGGTCTTCACTATTTAAAAACAAATAAGTAAAAAATGGAGGGGTTGATTTTTCACCTCAACAGGAGGGTAGGTGTTAAAAAATAAAAAAATAAAAATAAAAAATAAAAAAATATATTGGACTGATGAAAGCATAAGATATAGTAATATATATTATATACCATATTTTAAACTATTTTAGGGATTGGTTTATATGTGTATATCCATTCTTTTCACATCTTCTAGGTATGCATATGCTTTTAACAAATTTCTTTGTTCATTTAAAATTTGATGACATGATAGTGTACTGGGATTGCATTTGGTGGGTGGTATTATAGGTGGTATTTTAATTAAAAATTAGATGAGATTGCATTATTAATAGTTAAATGAATATGTATTGGTTGTAGATCGAATGGTTAGATTTCATCTTCTATCCTTGGATTATCCAAGAATGGAGCTTCTAGTCCTCAACATTCTCAAATGATGGATAGACATATGCAGAGAGACATATGCGCAATGCATTAAAAACACATTGGGAATGTTTTTAAGTGATTAAACAATATTTCATGTATAAATTGTAGCCCAGTCAATATTCAGTTGGAAACTCATATTGCAATACTTGACATTTCATATAATAAAATTTGTGGTTGAAATTATTTATGATTATACTTGATATTTTTAGTGTTGTAATCAACTTATGAGACTTTGTATGTTTCACATGTGTTTACATATTAGATAAGCAAAAGTATTGTATGCTATTTTTTGAATATAGTCATAAAATCATTGATGTTGATTAATAATAAACAAAAACAAAATGAATATAAAACTACTAAATTCGTTGTTTATATTAATCATAATGAACACAAATAAAATGAATATACAATGACTAAATTAATTGTTATAAAAAATATTAATGATAGTAAATGAAATGAATATTCACTACTAAATTAGTTATTTATATGATGAATATGAAACTACAAAAACCAGATAAATGAATATTGGAAATAACAAATTTGTGACTATGAACAACAATTATAATTTGTGTATAAAGGACCATTAGTCGCTAATTTACAATATCTTATCTCATGACCAACATTTTGGTCGTATTTCTTTGGAGATTAATTGGTTTCATTGGGTGATCACATAGTAGTATATTTGGTTGTGTTTGGTCACTAAATGTTGCAATTAATGACTAAGCCAATGACTAATTTGATGACCAAATTCATGACTAAATATACTACTAGATGATAAAATTGAGACAAACAATTAACAACTAAGTTAAATACAACTAAATTGGTTGTGGAGATAAGACATTGTAAATTAGCTAGTAATGGTCACATGACCAAGCATAGTCATTTATATGTGATTTTTAGTATTTTTTTTAGTCACTAATTTCTGTTTTTCTACTAGTGGACATGGCTTATCTTCGTTAGTCCTCATTTAATTTACCATGACAACCCCATGAAATTCATCCATTGTCAATATATTAAGTTCCCTAATTTCTTCAATAGTGGAAAATTGGTCATAAAATATAAATGGGAGTGACCTTAACACCTTTTGTAATAATCAATTCTTGAATAAGATTTTTACTAAGTCCTTTGATGGTGTTGATAATTTTGTCCACGTGAAGGAGATAGGCTACAATATTTTCAAGTCATGTTTCATTTTCAAAATCTCAAACTTTATTATATGAGTTTGGAGCTATGTCTTCTTAACCTTGTCACTTCCTTTATATATATTTTTGATGTTTGTCCTAAATTTAATTTGTTGATTCACAATGCATCACCTTGACAAACTCTAATTTTTAGAGTCCACATAGGATAAAATTCATGGATTTTGTATTATGTTCACTAGCCTTGCTTCTAACCTAATATATTGGTGAAGTTGTTGGATCTTTATGACTCATCATGAAAGATTCCCAAATGTCAAAGTGAGAGCCATTATATAATCCTACATACTTATACTTGAGAAGGAATAGTTTTTTCTGCTGAACAATAGAGCTTTGCTTGCAAAGAAACTTTTTGACTATTCATGTGTGTTCCTAAGGTCTACCTTGTAGTGTTTAGACTATTTATGAAGGAACTAAATCTAATCCAAATTTTTTAGCACACAACTGTACAAAGACGGGGTGGGGGTAAGGGTGAATTGGTATAAGTTTGTTTGTTTGTTTGTTTTGTTTTTTTTTTTTTTTTATGAATGATAAGAAGAAAATCACATATGATATATATCAACTATAGGACATGGAACAAAAGATTCACACGAAAACCCTTTTGGGAGAAAACCATAAAATTTCTTTTTTTAATTCTTTGTAGGAACCAACCTGTTAGAGTCACCAATTCCCACTAGTACAAACCTTGATAGACACCAACCTACTCTTATACATATTCATAGACACCAATCTACTAGAGATGCTAATCCCCACTACTAATCCAACTTAGTAATAAATACCAATCTCTTTTTTTGTGCAACACCAACCTACATATAGCTTATTAAAAAATGATATTCTCACCAGAACACCAGATATACTTCCTATTTCTTCATATGTTCTCATTGATTTTCCAAGTGAAAGCTATGGAAAAATTCCCAAAACTTATTGATTTTTGGCCTCTTCCTAAGAGGTAACTTGTTTAGCATTCCACATGTCGAATTATTTATATATAATTCTAAAATTTTTATCGAAGTCACTTTAGTATGTCTCTTCATATATCTGAAATTTCACTATTTGAAGTGTCCCATAAAAATAATTATAGTCAAAATGTCATGACCATTCTTTTGAAATCAATTTCAAGGTAATTCATAAACCTTAACATTGAGATGGTATATTTCCAAAATTATATTGTAATAGAATATAATTTTTTTACCAAATGTATCTTGAGACGTTTCTCAATATGCTAAAAAATGTAAATTTTAATTGTTCATAGAAATAAAAGTATAGAAGAAGTTTCAAGTTCACTCATTTAAAAATTATTTCAAGACCATTGGGAAACCTTAACTCCCACATGGTATATCTCTAAATTACATTGCCTTGGAAAATGATTTTTTTACCAAATGTACCTTGAGAATTTTCTTTTATATGGTCAAAATTTCATGGTTTGATTCTTGATAGAAAGTGAATTATACAAAAAATTCCAAGTTCACTTATTTAAAAATACTTTTTGGACCATTAAAAAACCCTAACTTCCATCTATGAAATTATACCAAGCGATATTCCCCTTTTTTTTATCAAATGTACTTTGTGATGTCTTATCAATATGCTCAAAATTGCATGTTTGAAATGCCCTAGACAAGAAATTATAATGAAAATCCCAAGATGAATCACTTCAAACACATTTTAAGACCAACTATAGACCCTAACTTCGATATATTACATCTTCTAAAGTATAGTAATCCAAAAAAATAAATTTTAAATAGATATTCCCATTATATATCCTCAATATGCCAAACAAGTTCATCAATTGAAGCATTATAGAAAAAATTATAACAAAAATTCCAAGATTAATCATTCACTCTGAAAATTACATGTTTATTCCTGCACATTTTCCTTCCAATACTTTCTCCTTTTATACAATCACAACCCTTGATGAAAATACACATTAATTAAAAAAGGCACATTAGTTCATTAGTTAAATAATTAATTCCCATTTAATTTTATTTTTAGAAATACGATGGGAAAATATTGTGGGAAAATACCATGGGATTCCTAAACCATGGGTTTGAAACCACCATTTCACTTTTTACTTCTTTACATAAATTCACTATACACCTTTTTCATGTCACTTCATTTTCATTTAGGCCTCACCTTTTTAAAAACACCCCCTTCATTGTACCATTTTATTATAATTGTACCTTTTGTCTCCTATACACACACATACACTAAGGAGACCTAGTATTAGGATCATCGAATCTTGTCCTATACATTGTATTCATTGCAAAAGGAGGTTTCCTAGTATAATTATTGGTTTATTATCATTTTTTAGGTGCACAGTTCATAACAGTCTCTTAGATTCAATATTATTTAATGTTTTAGGAGAAGTTATAACCAAGAAATTATGGAATAAGTTAGGCACATTGTGTCAATCTATGTCCCTAATAAACAAAAAAATCATATGAAAGAAATTATACAAGTTGAGGATGAATGATAGAGACTCAATGACAAATCATATGAATTCCTTCTATAGTGTGGTAAGTATGTTGTTTTCAATTTATATTAATATTTCTGACAAAAAAGCGTATCAATTTTTTTAGCCATAGGTAGTAATTAAATTAATTTAAGTTTTTTATTATGTGATCTCATCTCCATTTTTAGAGGAGATGAGTTAGAAAAATATGGAATGTTATAATGTAGAAGCTTTGTCTATAAGAAGGTGTTCACAGGATAGAAATAAGAATAAATCCTAAAGTGGGAGATCTAGATATAGAGGTAGATCTAAATTTATAGGAAAAAATATAAAGAGATGCCAAAAATGTTGAAAAGAATGGAAGTTTAGGTAGAATTGTAAATGAAAAAGTGTTGAGGGAGGGAAGGGATCCAAGTATGGTTCCTCTAAATAAAAGAGGAGTTCCTAAGAGGAAGGAGGGAATGTGTACTTGATTTATTCAAACACATGCAAATCATGACATATAATAAACTTAGTGTCTCCTTCCACATGTGTTTATTTGGAGGTATTCTATGTTTCTAGAGAGTCTATCCCATAAGCCTTCCTATTGACCTTTTAGATAAATAATTCATTTACCTACCTCAAAGCCATAGAGAATCATGTATACAAAGTTGAAAAACTAGACAAAGAAAATAAAGAGGACACATGTTTTCTATTAACCTCTTTCTCATATACAATAAAAAATTCATACTATACAACATTTGTTTATTTCACATCATTGGATATAGTTTTTATCCTAAGTGTGTTTCTAGATCCTATTATGTCTCCTTCTCCTTTATCTCTTTGTGAGGATTCAAGGTGAGAGAAATTGAGGTGATTTCATAATTGTATTATATATTTGTATCATTGAAAAGATGAATAGAGAATGTGTGAGAAATTATGGATTGAGGCATTTTCCACCAAATTTCTTGTCTCTAGTATTATATTCCTTATTAGATGTATTTTATCAATTGGTATCAGAGCACCTATAGTTCTTATGGATTGACAGCTCTCATGGTACTGATCCATGATAAATATGAAGAGATATTAGAGTCGTATTCTTTTCTTGATGCCATAGGAACTGAGATGATAAGGAAACTCTATGTTTCTCCAAAGAGAATTTCTCATTCTTTTATCAATCCAAATATCAAGATCTATGAGGGTTGGATTTTATTAAAATCAATAATTTTTGTGTTGTAAAAATATATGGAATATTCAAGTGAGCATATCAGAGAAGACATAGAGGGGAACATTAGGTACCAAGGATTGTGAAAAAGTTCCATGATTTTGCGGATAAGAAATCTCGCTTGACTTACTTAAGTTTCATCTAGAATAACATTGTAAATTCTAACTTTGATTTTCATATGAACTATTTTGTTGAATAACCTTTGCACAACCGCTCTCGATGGGCCGAAGGTTTTAGATATCATGCTTTTGTATTCTTTGGTTAAGTCTCGTGTGGTCCATGGTTTTTTTCATAATAATACCGTTGGTCAGCATTAATATGGATTCGAACAAGAAATACATCATGTGGTGAATCTACTAAATGTTGAGAAATATGGTGGAATGTTGACAATCGAAAGGAATTTGGCAAATGATTGTGACACAAGAGTAGTGAAACCTTTGGTAAGAAATTTCCATTAATGTATAAATGAACCAAAACATTGTTGAAGTGATAGTTTGTTGAAATAGAAACCAAAAACTTTATTCATTGGAATCAATACCTAGAAATTTGCATTAATGATGAGGATCTGTTGAGAATGTATTGAAAGGTAAGTGGATCTATGTTCTATTTTAATATTTCATAGGAAGTTGAATTTTGGGCATGGATATGTAGAGGCATTGCAAGTGGGATTCGATTATTTTAGAATTGAAACCCATTTTGAGAGAAAGTTGTAAAGCAAATAGCTTTCACGGGATAGAGTATTGTTTTTGTGATTTTAATGAACAATTGCTTTATTTATTCATCAATTTAGAGTATAATTAGTTATATCAAGCATGGAATACATAAAAATTTGTGAACAACAGTGATCTAGTGAATATTCATCTGTATTGATAATGGCAAGTTTGTTAGCCTATGATCAATCATGAATTGTACCAATATTAAATGCATGGCTAGAAAATATGTAGAATGGGTTGGTTGGTGATGCACCTAATATATGGTAAATCCAATTTGTGAATTGTGCCTACCCCCAAGTGAGAACAATATATTGGTACACTCATATTTATATAAAATTATAGGAAACATATGTAAAATGTATGCATGTTTATAAATTTGTGGATGTGGTCCTGTAATATGAAAGTGTTGGAACAAAGTGGAGTTAATATGCCAACTTGATGTTGTAAATGTTGGGCCATTGATTTTCATAAATATAACAATGGTCATTGGAAAATTGAATTTGAGAAATAGAGATATTAATAATAATCTGTAGATGAAATTTAGATTGGTAATGTTGAAGAAGAGATCTAATAGAACTTTTAGGTTTTGGTAGTCACTATTGGGTTTTCTAATGTTTATGTAGATTTGGTTACAAATATATATACTAATCTGGAATAGAGGACTACTTCAAGTTAAGAGTTTAGAAATTGAGTTGTAGGTAGTTAATCCTATAGCATGTCTTCATTTTGATGATATTTGTAATACACCTTCCCATCTAAGATGATGTAAGTATATGTATAGTGGTACATAGGTTGCTCAACTGAGTTATATTATATGGCTTGCACGCACATGTAAAGATGCTAAATATATTTTGAGGTTAGTGTGCCCACACATATATTCCTTTAAAGGTATTGAGGACAGAGAGCCTAGATTTGTAATTAAGATGTAATTAAGAGCCCACTCCATGGTAAAAGAGTATGGTGGTAATGAAACTCCATGGTGAGAGGAAACAACATGTTTGATGAAAAGTGTTGATGTTAGGGACACCTAGGGACCACATGGATTTGATATGTGCCATATGACAAAGAGAGACCATGTAATGATCAAAAGTATAAGATTTCTTGATAATAAGAGGGAGGAAATATTATGATCACTATTATTTTTATTATCATGGTTGTTGGTTCTAAGCAACCAACTAGTGAATCTTGAGCTTGGGTTCTGGACTAGCTGGGAGTTTCTTTGGTTTATGGCATGGGGGTGCCTGAAATCCCTATAAGAAGCACAAGCTCATGGAGCCTTCTTCTAAGAAGTTTTCAGTTGGACGTAAGGCACCATAGAAAGTGGGAATCACATAGGGACTAGAAAGTTCCGAGCAAGGGTGTGGGATGTGGGCATAGGTTTGGGGAAGCAGAGCGTAGTGGTTGCAATAATAATTGTTCAGTTGGTGCCTTAGTTGTTGATCTATGGTTGTCTCTAGTGTATTGTTCCCTATGAGTTGCAACCACAGCTCAGGGGTGACTTGTGATTGATTTTGATGAACCACGAGGTCTATGGTTGGGTGGAATATGGAGAACCCGCAACCAGTCACTATTTTCATACATACAAGTGTTCCATTTTACATTCCATGCACATTAATGATTTAAGTAGAATCCTTATTTTTAGGGTTATGAAAAATTGCATGTATTTATGCATCTGTGTATATTGTTATGTATTTATGTGTTCTACTGATAAAACCTTAATTTGGGTATATGTAGTATTTACTAGGTAGAATGTGAGGTATCAAGTTTATGTGAATATACCTATGAACCCTAGTTAGGGTTTTGTGTTAATATGCCTAAATATTGTCAATCATCGGTAAATTTCATTGTGCATTGTAATTATATGTTGTTTTATAATTGCTTGTTGTTAATGAATTCAATGTGAGGATTAATACCCATATGACATGACTACAATGGGAATTTTTACAAAATGGGAGGGATGTTATCAGCGATCTAGAGTTTAATATATGGAACCATAAACTATACACTTTTGCAAGAATATCATAAAATTAATTGGTGAAATTAGTGTTGTGGTTAAATAATGTTTCCCAAATGGTGGTCAGGGATGTTATAAGGTGGTATCAGAGCTCAATTTAAAACACTGGGCTTGAATGGGCCCTATTTGGGGGCATAATGAGGAAAATTTTACAAGTTACATGTTGTTCACTAACTATTTGAGAAAAGTCACAATGGCGGGAATGGAAAATTTTCATGGCATAGGTATCCATGAAAGATTCAGAAAGAAAAAATCAGTATAAAAGAGGGGCAAATTTTTGAGGTAAAATTTCAAAATTCCACCTCAAAGAGCTAAATTTGTGTGCAAGACATTGATGGTATATGCTCAAAGAAGAATGAATTAAATGGGTCATTTACGGAGATAGATCCCATGATTTCGATTCGATTTAATTAGCCATGGATGATGAGGATGTGGGAAATAGAGATGGCCTTAGATTGTTATAGTAAATGATGTCCTCATAAATAGGGATGCCAAGTACCAGAGTATGGTGGCAAACCATTTGACAAAATGTGAAGCTAATAGGATTATTTCAACATATGTGAATGAAATTATATAGTCCACTACTTTTTGAAATGGCTCTATAGTGGAGCGATTATTGGATGTTTTCTTAAATTAAAATTATCAATAGTTTGTTTGATGTGCTACATTGATTATTTTTATTCCAAATGTAAGGGTACATCCAAATCTTAAATTTAAAGGGCATATATTTAAAATCATCGTTTTCGTGTTTCAATAGTTTTGAGGGAATTGTTATGGGCCTAGGATAGTGAATCTGAATGGTGTCATCCTAACTCAAGATGTGTAATCTAGACATAGTTCTAATTACCAATTTGTAGTCAGCATATTTCCAGAATATCTTATGCCTAACATTGTTGACATTAATGGTCTTCACAAAGCTACACATTCAAATATTTCATCTTGGATATAAGTGAAGTAGGCAATAAACTAAGGTTTAAAGATGCTAATATGAATAGTAGGGAAAGATATTATGTTTCTAAACCTTAAATAAAATTCTCTCAGAGAGAGAGAGACACTATTAGGGAAAATGAGTAGAATACTGAGAAAAATCAACTAGCTTGTCACTGACAGTTTGTTGTGAATTTTCATTAGAGAAATTTTGAGGTCGAGAATGGGCCTCAAAACAAAAAGATACTGCAAAAAAACACTTTATAAGAACCAAATACGATTCAATATGATGTTTTACACGATGCGATATCATTCACCATTTTTGGAGTAAAAGGTAAAAAGATTAAAAAGGATAATAAAATAATATACTTTTTCAACTCATGTTTTCAACTTATGTCCCTACGATTTAACTCAAATTTCGAGTGGGAGCACTCGTTGGACGAAAATTTGAATTTTTCATCCAAGGAGTACCCATGTTACATACTTTCGATGGACCCTACTACAAAAAAAATGTGAAATAGATGAAAAAATGTGAGTGGAATCACATTTTTCATGCATTTCACATTTTTCATGTAGAAGGGCCTATCGGAAGTATGCAAAATGGGTACTCTGATGCAAAATTAAGTTGTTAAAAATACGAGTTGAAAAATTAGTTTTTTATTTTTTCCCTCGAAAACCTGATGAGGTAATATATTCTTATTTTATTATTTCTGCTCTTATTTTATAATATTCCTTAGGAGGCCCTTTCTAGACCTTAAAATTTCTCTAATGGTTTCCAACCAAATTGATTCAAATGCATCTTCCATTTGAATTTTGAATGTTGAAATATTGGTGGTCCTTATCTCATTTTTCTGTAAGTTTCTTTTGTTCGGCACCCAAAGTGTTGTACCACGTTTTGATTAATGTGTCAATGTGCATGTAAGAGACATGAGGCTAAATGCTAGGAAGGCTATTGTCCATTTCCTAATAAAGTGAGGGAGGTTGATTGGCTAATGCTCTTGAGATTTGGGTTTGTTTCTTGTGCTTGGATTCTACCATGAGAAAAATTTGGATATATTGAGCTAGGAAGTGCAAGGAAAAAGAATAGCAACACGCATCATTTTGCTTAGAGAATTAAGGATACTAAAAGGCATGAAAAGATGAAGGTTATTTTGGCTAAAGAAATAATGTTGTAAGAAGATGTGCCAAGGCTCTTTGCACAATAGTAGAAGAATTGTATCAGTAGTTTGAGGTGGAAATGCTAGATTCTACCGTGGGAGATTATGCTCACAAATTTCATTGATTTATGTTGTTTCAAAATGCTTTCATGCTCAAGTTTTTATATCACTTAATTAAGTGATAGGACATTTTCTAGTTTGACTTTCGATATGATGATCACATGGAAACATCCCAAGCCCCAAAGCAGAGAAAGAGGAGGAGGAGGAGCAGAAGGAGAGATATGAATGTTTAGCTAAAGAAAAATAGGAAATGCGATCTAAAATTTCATCTAAGAATGACGATGAGTAATTCTCACGTTTTGTATTCTAAACTTGATCATTTTACATACAATATGTTGACCAATTCACAATGAAGAGAGGTAATATGTCAATCAAAGTGGGCCATTTTTGGATATGTAGCCTTGACACCATATCTATGAAGAAAGTTTTTGGGATTTCATAATGGATCAAGTTTCCATTAATCTGAGTCAAGTTCGCACACTTACAATGAAAAAAAGCAAGATGGTTCAACCAGAGGGGTGTTCCAAGACATATTTATGCATAAAAGAATGAAAATACGTATGGACTTTGATTTAAATAGAAATATGAACATAATGACCATTGATTTGGTATTTTATTGGAGGTGGAGAGAACAACACTGGGGCACTGGGCCATGAGGACCAACATATCTTTTCATAGGTTGAGGTTGTGAAAATAGGCCATAGTGCCACAAGTCGAAAAATTATGGGTGGAATATGGAAGAGTCTATTAATTGACGTCCCAATCCCTGTGAGGAAAGGTAATATTCACCATCGGGTGGAACAGTGACAAGCGGAGAGGGAAATATGATAGTGAACCCCTCCTTTGGCATCAGTGTGTGGGAGGTCCTGCATTTTAACAAGAGTCACTGGATTAGTAGGGATGCAAACCACCATTGGATGTGGAGTGTGGAACCTTGAATGGGAATGGTGATAGTGGAACTCCCATCCTTTTGACATCAACACAGGGGGGGTCCATATTTTAATTTGGACCATCTGTTGTGATGAACCCACATCGTCATCGATAAACTTGGAGTGTATAGGCATAGGGCCCATAGAAATATATTATACTATTTATATATCGTGTAGACTGTGGATGGTGTGGGTCATACGCCGTGGACCCTGAGGTCGTGCCACTCATGGGCCTCAGGGACACCATGAACATGGGAAAGTATGCGATGTAAAGGCTGAATGGGCCACAGGTTATATGTATATATAGACATATATATATATATATATATATATATATATATATATATATATAATAATATTATATATATACTATATAATTATATATATATATAATATAATATATTATATATATATATATATATAACATATAATACCATATATATATATAGTCTATTACTATACATATACATACAATATATATATAATATACTATAATATAACATATACATACATATATTATATATATATATATATTATATATATATATATATATATACATTATATATTATATATATATTATATATCATATCACTTCTAAATTTATTTTTAATGGTATTCTGTTTGTATATAGGTTGCAAAGTGGCCTTTTTATAATATATATATGGGTGTGTGTGTGTGTGTGTGTGATCATGTGGGTGTGTAAAGGACCCCATGTATATTTGTAATAAATTTTATTTTATTTTTGCTCCAAGTGATAGGGTGTCAAGGTGGATGGCCAATGTAGATAGTAGATAATGATATGGCTAGTGAGGTGAAGTACCACATCAGTCGTGTGGCAAAAAAATTGGAAACCAAGAAATTTTAGGGTGCATGGGCCTCGAATTTACAAAGCAAGTAGGGATCATAACAACTAAGGATTGGAAAGAGAGGCTAGACATTTTGGGCCCATGAATAGTCAAAAGAAAGGTAATTATGTGCTAAACATAGATTTCAACCCATAATGTTGGGTTGAAGTTAAAAGTTATAGGAATCTCATAAGGAAGTTGTAGGAACATAAAGGGAAATTGTGCTTAGTAGACTCAAGTTCCATAGGGAAAAAATTTTAGCCTAGGTATAAAAATTTGATAATTAAATAGTCAAAAGAAAGATATTGACAAGGAGAACATTCTAGAAAACCTATAATTTTAAATTAGATATAATTTGTGAAGAAGATATCATAGGAAAGCTACAAGAGTTTGAAAAAAGAAGCATTTGAGTCTATTTAAATTTTCTTAAGGGCATAACTTTCAACCTAGTTATCGGAATTTGATAGGTGAATAGTTCATATAAATCTATTGACTAGAAAAACACGTTGGTGAACCCAAAATTTGAATCTTGGTAGAAAATTTGAAGCAAAGTTTCCGGTGAGTTACAAGGTTACAACAGGGTCATGATGACTTTTAACAAGACTATGAGCACTCAAGCATGGGTTTGAGCCAAGTACAATGAATAATGGTGAACTCAAAGTGATTATTATAAAGTTTATTTATGAATATATTGTATTGATGTTGCAATAAGTAACTAGAGATTTTGGGTTTCTTACATTGCCACAATGGATATATATGTTCAGGAAACATTGATGAGGGTTTGTTTAGTAAAGATTTGGATAAAATGGTAGCTAGTATAACATGCCCATAGGTGTAGGTGTTGTTGTAATGGAAATAAAAAATGTAAGACACAATTGGTTGGTAAGGTAGAAATGAATAATGAGGAAGGCCATATAACAAGTCAACTATGTTGATTTGGTTCTATGATATGGAGGGAAATGAGAAGGAAAATTTTCTAAATATTCTCTCATTGATGAATTTTAAAATATTATATGTGATGTATATGCATATATGAATGTGATGTATGAGTATGTCCTTGATGAGTGTATGCTTCTTGACAACAATATGATGTAGTATTTAAGAAATATTTGATATAAGAACTAATCATGGTTGTTGTGTTGCTGAATATGAAGTTGTTTAGGACAACAACCCTATGGAAGAATAAGCCTCATATAAATTCATTCTTCTTTTGCATGAAGGCCTTAGAAAGAACCATTGAATGGGATTCCTAGGCCTGGAAGAGAAAGTGTGACTAGAGAAAACAATTTAATTGAATCTCTTATGTGTTGGAGAGTAAAGTGGATGGGTCAAGAACCTGAAGGTTACTTGGAGGGACTAGAAAGTTAGTAGGGTCTCCTAGAGCCATACCATCTGGAATTTCCATGTCTGACAATAATTCGCACTACAGGTGGTGCCACAAAACCCTGCGGACTACTGAAATAAATGAATGAGTGCACCACTTGGGTGCAGGATGATGGGGGGAGTGAGTCTATAGGTTAGAGATTGTTGGTGTAATTAGTGATGGGAAAGTAAATTCCCCATAAATTCAACACCATATATACTTGTACAAATAAGTATATGATTCCATTTGCATATATTATTCTTTTGTCTTATGAATATATGAATTATGAATTGTGATTCTTGGGAATATAATATTTATAGATAAAATATTTTTTTTATGGACATGCTTATGGAAATTGTAATTAGTTTCCATAAATTTAGAATATGATTTTGGTAAATATAGTATATTGAGAATGTTACCTAGTGCTTTAAGGTGGAAGGTCTAGACCATGGAAATTAATGTAGGTGTATAATAACTCAGGGTATAGTCTGGAGAAGTTGCACACTTGCCTACAAAATAGGTTCATGTACATGATTATGATAAGATATGACAATTTTGTAGCAGGAAATGTATACATGAGTAGTAGCTAGAAAGGCTATAATGGATTGAATGTAGGAACCTTATACAGAGTTTTTATATAGGATTTGTTGCATGGATACAAGTGGTATAACCAAGTATAGGTGGTATGAAAAAGATATATATAGTATAGCACATTTGTTACAAGGAACAACAAGTTAATAATATATTGTATTGGATTATTCATAGGTAAGTAACAACTATAGTTACCGGTTATAATAGGTTTTCATAGGTAGGTAACATATTCATAATAGGTACAACATGTTACTATAGGGAGATTGGTCACATGTGTTGACAATTTTTATAATAGGTTCTGTGACTGGTTTACCACAGAATGATAACATTTTGTATCAGGTCTATATGAGGCTTATGACAGGCTTATGGTAGGTTGTAATAGGTCTTCTAATAGGCTTGTTTATATAAGATGTGACAGGTCTTGTATAGAGGTTGTGACAAGTCTTCTGATAACACTTGATAAGTTTACAACACGGTTGTCATAGGGCCATACTAAGAGCTATGGTGGGACTAATGACAACGACGAGTTTTATGATGTGTAATAATAGGTGTGAATGAGGGGAATAGTAGGTCTTATGACATGTTGTAGAAACTTGTACATATTTGACGAAGCTTGGACAAGGTTGATTGTGATATAAATTCAAATAGAGCAACATGCCCAAAGGAAACCATAAATACAAGAATAACAACTAAGGATATATGTTTATATGTAGGAAGTGTATGTAGGGACTGTGCTTATGATTAAGGAAATTAAAAGATAGCTATGGTTATGGATTTTTTCACTTCATGAATTTTATTCTTAATGATTTGTTTTATTAATGATTGTAGGCAGTAGGTTGTTTATTACTCTTGTTGAAAGAAAGAATATCTATAGATATATCTATATATAATATATATATATATATAATATATATATATACATGTACTTATATATGCTTACATATGTAAGAATTAACTACTACATATATTAATGGAATCCATTTGACGCCCTTTAGGTGTGATGAATACAGTGTTGAGCGTTCATGATCGTCAGCATGGGGCAAGAAACTCTAGATTCTATTGACGTGTAGATGGCAGCGAAATCATGGAGGATGCTCGTGGATGAAATCATGGGCGAGGGCATGGAATTACAACAACAAATTTTGATCTCAAGTCTTTTTGCAACAACAAATTCAGATTACAAACATATGATGCAATGCGGATAATGCATAAAGTAAGTAGGGAGGAATGTAATTCCCCTTCCCATCTAGGATGATGTGAGTATATGTACAATGATATATAGGCTAGTGAGCTAGACGTATGTGACTATATGATAGTGAGCCAAGTTATATTGTGTCGTCTATGTTCCCATGTAAATATGTTAAATATATTTTGGGGCCAATGTGCCTAGATATATATTCCTTTAAAGGTTGTGAGGCTGGAGAGCCTAGATTTGTAATTAAGATTCAATTAAACATTTATTAATAATATATTAGGTTGGTTGCATACCCCACTCTATAGTCAAAGAGTATGTGGGGGAGTGAAACTCCAGGGTGAGAGGAAACAAGGTGTTTGATTACAGGTGTTGATGTTAGGGACACCTGGGACCACATGGCTTTAGTTTGTGCCAACTGGAAAAGAGAGGCCATGCAGTGATGTAAAGTATATAATTTCTTAATAATGAGGGGGAGGCATTATTATGATCATTATTATTGTTATTATCATGGTTTTTTCTTATGAGCAACCAGTTCGTGAACCTTGAACTTGGATTTTGGATCAGTTGGGAGCTGCTTCAGTTTAGAGCCTAGAGGGTTCTTGGAATCCCTGGAAGTAGCACAAGCATGAAGATTTGTTTGGAAGTTACTCGTTTACCATAAGGAACCGTAGAAGATGAGAATTATAGTGGCTAGTAGGTCTCGAAGAAGGGTGTGCCACTTGGGTGCAGGTTTGATGAAGTAGAGTTTAGCAGTTGGCGTCATGGTTATTAGGTTGGTGTCTTGGCCATGGATGTGTGGATTTTTCTGGTGTATTGTTTCATGTGGATTTTCAGCCCTGGGTCAGGGGTGACCCATGGTTGATATTGATGAATCACGAGGTCTATGGTTGGGTGAAATGTGGAGAGACTACAACTAGTCATTATTTTCAAACAGATAAGTGTTCCATTTTATATGCCATGTCGATTAATGATTTAAGTAGAAGCCTTATTTCTTGGTTATGATAATTTGCATGATTTATTCATTTGTGTATGTTTTTATGTATTTATGTGTTCCGTTGATAAAACCCTAATATGGGTATATGCCATATTTATTAGGTACAATGTGAGTTATCAAGTTTATATGAATATATCTATGAACCCTAGTTAGGGTATTTAGTTAATATGCTCAAATATTGTCAATCATTGGTTAATTCCATTGTGCATTGTAATTATATGTTGTTTTACAATTATTTGTTATTAATGAATTCAATGTTATAAATAATACAAAGACGAAAGGATTACCATGGGAATTTGCGTAGAATTGAAAGAACATTGGCAGTGAGCCAAGATTTAATATATGGAACCATAAAAAATGTGCTTCAACAAGAATATCATAAAATTAATCAGTGAAATTTGGGTTGTGGTTATTTAGTGTTGCTCAACTAGTGACCAGGGGCATTACAAGATTACAATTTTAGATTCTGGAGCATGTTGTTATAAATCTGAATGTGTTCTAGTTGCAATATATTGTTGAGCATGTGAGAATATTTAAAAGAGGAAATAAGGGAATACAATTTTGTGCTAAACTGTAATAAATATAGAGAGGAGTTGTTAATACATCAAAAATGGTTTTATTCCTAGTTAATGGATCATTTAATTTTCTTGTAACGAAAACTTGAGGAAGGAGTTATCGTTAAGTTGAGATTGTTGGTAGCATTAACATCCTACCAATTTAAAATATGAAATGATCCACATTGTAAATATAGTATGAGACATCGAATTTGTTGAAGAAATTTATGTGCTAGTGAAAATATTGTACTATATCATTATTTTTTATCGATCATAAAAATCCAAGAGAGGTTATGAGTCAATGTAAAATCACTTTGTTTTAAGGTCAAAAGGATGTGAAAGTGAATACTTCCCTGTTAATTTTATCCCATGAAGGATACCATAATAAATAAATAAAATTGTGTGGTGTTGTCGTGTCCTAGATATGTCCGACTGGATCTTAGGTTGACCTTGAATAATATGTTATTTTGATTTTTTTCTTTGACGATTATAGTGTTTTATATCTAGTTTTTGACACAAAATTTAATGCAACACATGTGGAAAACACAACAACTCAAGAACAATAAATTTAATGACATGTTCAAGTATGGTAACCAAATCACATCAGTGTTCAACAATAATCAAGCATCAAAGTTGTCAACCACTTTAGCAAGGGAGAAACCAAGGCTTATAAATTCAATGTATTACGAAGCATTCAATATATCAATTGTAACTTGCTTGTAGCAAGTTGAATTGTACTTAAAATAATTTCTTTGTAAGTGTTAGTATCAAATTCAAAGTTAATTGGAATTATAGAGTGCACTTTTGATTGAACCAAAGACCCATTTGGATCATTATAAGTCAAGGTTGGCAAGGTTCAATAGTTAAAACCCATACAATTGTAAAAATAACTAGTTTGAGTGCATTTTAAATGGTTTTTGACACCCTTAGCTTTTGGAAATCTAATCAAGTGAGCATGAAACTCAAGTGAGTGACTTCAAGAGTATAGCCAAGCGAAAAATTCAAGAAGGCAAGTTCAAGTGAATAAAGCAAGAAAATTTAAGTAAGGGGGTTCAAGGAAGTGAGTTTGAATGGAGAGAAGAATTGAATTGTTGGAGTTATTGAATAATTTGATAATCAACGTTGAATAAAACACAATCATCATTAAAAAAACTACTCTATAGTTAGTGGTGACTTGTCTACAAGTAAAACAAGTTCAAGATAATATTCTCTAAACTCAAATTTAGCTTCTTTAGGATTAACTTCAACAAAAGAATTTTAAAGTAATAATGATTCATAACAACCCTATTTTTGAGGAGGAAAATGATCATGAAGATGATGATTATGAAATACTCAAGGATACAACTACAAATATAGAAGATAATGATGTTATACATGATAAATTTCAACCTTCAAATTCCAAGGTAATCATTAGATCTCGAGAAGAAATATAGTGCAACAAAAATCGACATGGGTTAGTATATGGAAAATATGACAAGAAATTACCTATTCTAGATTATTCAATAAATTTTGTCAGTGGAGGTTTTTTGGATAATGAAACATAAAAAAAAATGAGGAGAAATAAAATTTCAAACATTGCAATTGCACTAGTCACATGAAAGATCATTGTTTTGATCTCCATCCTCATCACCATTGTGGAAATAAGAATCATCCATCAGAGAAATGCTCCAAAGAAACAAATATGTAAGATTGAAGATTGAGTATGCATGAGTTGATCCTTGGGAGTGATCAATAGTCAAGTTATTATGTACATCTAACCAAATAACTCAATCTCGAGTGAAGACTTATTGTGATTAATAATGAAAATAAGATGGCACTCTCATCTGTTTGAGTTGGGGAGTAAAACGGTGAAACTATCCTACATCGTATGAGGGATGTGTTCAAAAATCAAATGTATATAGTTCGTGGTAAAAAACAATGCTTGTTCTCTCTCCTTTCAATTGAAAAATAGGGGAATTAATGATGAAATTGAAGATGGTTGTTAGAGTGAAAGTTTCAAAAACACAATGAAATTGCTAGATAAGCATCAAAATTTTCCCAATGCGAGAGAAAATTTTGAAATAATTATGGTTCAATGTTTTTTAGTTGAATCATACATAAGATATAAGATTAAGATTTTGGTTGAGAGAAAAATTTTGGGCCTTTTTGTTCACTTGGATGGTCATTTGACTTAGAAAAGGATAGATGGATCTTTTTGCATTGTAACTTGGCATTAGATTGAGTTGTCAAGAATTTTCAAGGATGTGTCAAACTTGTAGCTAATTCACTATTTTTGGTTCACTCTCTTCATATTGGAGTTTTCAACATCCATATTTAGTGGGTTTTCAGGGAATTCTTTATTGAAGCTCAACATAATATTTATAGCATGAAGACTTGGAGATGGTACAAGTTTATGTTGCATTTTTGGTATCATCGCTTGGAATTTTGATTGAGGGATGAAATGCTAACCTATTTATCATATACGATTATAAAGTAATAGTATAATAACTTTATGTATTTCAAATCTTGGGATATAGTTTTGATCGTAAGGGTGTCTCTGTATCATATTTTTTCTCCCCCTACATTATCTCTTTGTGAGGTATCAAGTAGAGAGAAATTGAGGTTGTTTCATAATTGTATTATATGTTCGTATCATTAAAATATAAATAGATAATGTGGGATACATTATGCCTTAAGGCCTTTTCCACCCATTTTATTATTTTTAGTATTATCTTTCTTATTAACTATATTTGTAACACCCTCCTCCCACATTTACCCAAGCTAACCGGTCCATTGGGGTAAACATGTGATAAGAGGCTACTATGATGTGATTCAACTCCCCACATACAATTAAGCAAGTGGAATCGACAAAAAAAAACTATTCTGACCTTCCACATATGATAGAGAACCTTAAGGAGCCAACCGACCCTTCCAGGTTACCAACCCTTGAGGTGTTATAAGACAACATGACCTCCTCATCAACTCAGAGGTGAAATACAACATGAATGAAGCAAAGACCACAATTGCAGGCCTTGATTCCACACTAACGCTCCCTGCACACTGCTAACCTACTTTGTAAAGCTTGTTACTAATCATGGAGGAGCGTTAGTCACCCTGCTAACTCAAGTTGTTAGACCAGGGGGAGCGTTAGTGAAACTAAGAGAAGTTCAGTGGGTCAAGCCAACGAATCTGCTCATAAATATCTAGATATTTATCCCTAATTTTGCTCAAGAAAAGCAAGGAAACTCCAAAAATTGAATTATTTGGGGCAATTCCAATCTAAGAATGAAGGCAAATGGGAAAAAGCTTGAAAACAGGGCAGGTTCATGGCTTTTTCCCTAATGAACTCTAGGAGGAGCTTGGAAGGCCTAATTCAATTGCTACATAAGCAACGAGAGGGCCATTGTGAAAGGGGTCAGAGCCTTTGGAAGGATAGCCCATTAAGATGTTGTGAATTGTCATACACTTGAAGAAGTGAGTTGAAGGAGAGAGAGAGAGAGAGAGAGAGAGAGAGAGAGAGAGGAATAAGGGGCAAGGGAAGGCTGATACAATGAATGGTTGTAATCATGCTTTCATTCTAAGTACAGAACTACAGTTGTGTTCCCTACTCCATAGTGTCGGTAACATTGTTCATTGAGTTGTTCATTTTGATACTTGTCAAGTTGAGTAGTTTAGGTTTTATACAAATGTATGTTCATTCTGCATTCTTATATTAGCTTTCTAGATTGTATGTTGTGATTGTGTTTTCCTTTCCTTTGTGTAGGAATTGTCTTGGAGCTGGCTTTGGAGGATTTCTTCTTGTCTGCATTGAGATCTCCAAACAAATCTAGAAGGAGATTTGAGGTAAACACTATTTCCATACTTGGTTAACTTATAGTTGATAGATGAACATGTGTATAACTTGGTAGCTTCTGTAGATAATCTTACAGTCTGTCAAAGGTCCCGGGAAGGCCTTTGAGGGTAGTTTTCATTCTACATACACCGTGCATTTTACTCCATAGCAGAATTGGCGACTCCGGTGGGGACTATACATCTAGTTCCCAGTTTACCCGGACTCCTGTCAATTCTTCTCTTTCTTCTAAGAGCTCCCTAATTCTTCAAATCCTTTTTTGATCCACCAACTATCTTGTTACATCCTACTAGTTTGCATTCTCCTCAGAAAATGATCCTAAAGGCCCTCTATTTGAGCAATTTCCCTCACTAACGCAGGTTATTAGGCTAAACAGAGCTTTATAAATCACTGTGCCTGTGTACAGGGAGCGTTAATGGACCAACTAACTCTTTGTTTACACTGAAACAGAGAATTAGTCTCCCATTTCCATGATTTTTAGAAGAGTTTGCGGACCAAAGGGGGGGGGGAATTTTCTCATGGGCTGAAGTAAGATATGCAACTATATTATGTTAGAAAATTTGGTGTCCTGAAAATTTATTTCTTAGGAAAAAGTTTTAGTTTTTCTCTTAAAATGCATTTTTTTAAAAGAAAGACTGCTAAATTGTATTTATCCTTTTGTCAAAATAGTTGTACGCTGCTTCATTTTGGTTTTTAGTAGTTGCTAGGAAATATTGGCAAAAGAATATTTTGGTTATGCAAGTGTTGAATGGATTTAGATGCACAGACGAATCTATGAATATGTAGAATAAGACTTGTTTGCATAAAAAATTGATTATTTTATTTTATTTTTATTATTATTTTTTTTTCTCAGAGCATTGTTTTGCATGATTTATTGAGTCAAGATTCTCACCATATTCATACGTTAAAACCCCTACCGAAGAAAAATAATCAAGTGCACTTAAAATTTACATTAAAATCAATCAGTTATTCTTTTGAGCAAACCAACATTAGCTAGGCTAGGATCTTGGGATAAGCATGTGAGTGAATTGCCCAAGGTTGAAAACCAAAACTAGTGTCGTTAATGAGTGAAAAATCCTTCTACACTCATATTACTAGGACCACTCCACTAACAATGGAGCGAAATACGAGACAACATCAGACTGTAATTGAAGGTAGCCCGACTTCTCTTACAAATCCTTTGGGCATTCTGTGTACTAGGGGTCCCTTCAGGGATTTCGGAACTGAGTCAGGGACTCAGGTTTCCTGCCCACACAGCATGTTGTCTATGACTACTGGTAATGTCTGTGATTTGAGGTATCTCTAGTGGCCAAAAATTCTAGGTACTTACACAAGGTGACTGGGACGGGCTATCCTAGTACCTAACACGAATGGATCTACTCCGTCTTCAGTTTTTGGGAGGGTGCTCGTCTTCACGAGAGTACTTGGCCCCATAATTTGAGGTTCGGGTGAAGCTCTAGAGTAACCATAATCGTACATTTGGCCATCCTTCTTTTTTATTCATTGAGATACTGGGTTTCATCTCCAGTGATCGGTGCTTATCAGATGAGGTACTTTTCCCCCATTTGCTGATTGATATATTTAGTGTATTTTTTATTTCTAGGTACCTGAGTGCTATCATTTTTTAGAATTTAAAGAATATCACAATAAAATTTATTTGATAAAACTTAACGGTCATCGTGGCTACATTCGGCCCTTGTCGTCACTCCAGATGATTTTTAGGACTTCCTACACTCATTGTGGAATATCCGTCGAGTTCCACTGACCCGAATTCCTCATCTTCGAGGAATTAGTCTCCTAAATCTCACATGGGATCTGTGTGGACGACCGAAGATTCAAGTTTGCTAGAGGATTTCTTCATGGAAGGATTTCTTCCTCATTTTAACACTCTGCTCACAAATCCTTCAGACCTTATCGTGGTTCCCGTGGTACCTATACTTCCTTCTTTAATAGGTGGAACTTTCCCATCTATCGAGTTGATGACTCACGGGTTGTGGAATTTTAGAGACATTGTTGGTCCTCTACCACTTCCCCAGTCGATAGTCATCACAACACCAGTAATGTGGAATCCTGCTATCCTCTTTTTCCCAGGTACGAAAACTCACACAACACCCTCTATAAGTGGAACCCAGCAGATGCCAGGTTCCACTCCTATGGTGCCACAATGCATACCTTCGATAAGTGCCAAAAATAGTGCTCCATATAACACTCAATGCGGCACTATGGGCATGATTCCCATTTACCAACAACATGGTTGGCTACCAATGTATAGTTCCGACCCCCAGAATCAGATATCTGGGGGGTTCCAAATATGCACATGCCAGTAGAGAATGTCATAGTTCCCCCTCCATTCTCAGGCATGCATGGACAATTGCTATTTGACATGAGTGTTCCCTCTGTCAATCATAGCCAAATGGTTAGTTCTTTGTCAGTCGGGAATCCACAAGGGGTTCCCAACCAATCCATGGGGGCACCCTACTCACAGACTCAAATGAATCAAGGGGGCACCACTTATACTGGGGGAAATTTCATACCCCAGTATCAAAATCCTCATGGAAATCCAATTTACAATACCATACTACAAAGCAACTCCTACACCACACAATCCATGTACACTATGGGGAACCAAATGACGGGAGGATCACAGAGCTCCTTAGGTCATCTGTCAACACCATGGTTCGAGTTGGGCGCACCTAACTCTCTGCCTTTTTTGGCAATGTTGGATATTCCCGACTTATACAAGCTGACAAATGACCCATCTGCCACAACTTACAATGGGCGCCGATCCCGTATAAAATACCAATGGACATCCCAAAGTTTGATGGAAAATAAGGGGAGGATCCGAGCACCCATATCACCACCTACCATCTATGGTGTGTTTCTAACTCTATGGTGGATGATAGTGTCCAGTTACGTCTTTTTCCCCACACCCTCACTGGCAATGCCGCGACATGGTATATTGAGTTACCATGCACATCAGTAAATACCTTTGACGCTTTAGCGATGGAGTTCCTAAAGCACTTTCAGTTACCTATCCGCTATGAGACTGGGACAGAGCTCCTTACTTCATTTTGTCAGGATACCGCCACCCACATCTCCGATCATATTCATGAATGGACACGTAGGAAGAGGTTAATCAAAGCTCCCATCCCTGATTTTCTCTTAACGGACTGGTTCTGTAAGTCCTTACTCCCACAAATTGCTAGAGATGTCGCTGTAGGTGGCGCGGTCACAGAAGACCAACCCATACGTCATGCCCAACACTTATTTTTGATTTATTCACAGTCTAGAACTCTTTACGACATAATCCCCCATACTCTTGGTAATCTCAATGCTTCCACCACTCAGCACCCTAGAGTGTACGCTGATGGGATTGTCAGCGTAACCTCTGGGGTCACTGTAAAACAACTCAGTGGCTCCATTGCCAAGCTGGCAGTGGACCCCTCTACCAAAGTGACTGCTCTTCCTGCCACCGTGAAAAACTCTGTGCAGTCTACACAAAATCCCAGTTGTAAGAAAAGGAAGAATAAGAAAAATACTGCTCCTTCTGAGGAGCAGTCAACAAAGCAGACCAACCCAAAACAGAAGGTCGATGTGCCTATTGATGATGAAAACGATACACCTTCCAGAGTTCCTTGCAAACTCTGTGCTAAAGACCACGTAACCTGGCATTGTCCGTGTCTTCAAGAATGCACAGATTACCTTGCTAAAAGAGATACTGGTAAGACCTCCACTATCCTTAGGAATCCTTTTCCCACTGAGTAGCAACAAAATCTTATTGCAAACCAACAACAACCCACGCCAGGGGGAAACAATGCCTCGCAACATCCTTCAGTTAGTGAAGGATATTCTACCATTTTCACATTTGAAACGGTAGAACTCGCCACAAGAGCCAAATCTTATGAAGCTCCTGTCGCTCCTGCAGCAGAACCATCCTCAGGTCAAAACCCATCGCCACCCAACGATTTTCATATCGAAAGGCCAGTTGAGGACTTTGTAATTCAACCCCCAAAAGGGGCACTTCAATGCACAATGGACAATACATCTGCACGTGCCACCCAACACTACAACATCGTAGAGGATTTTGCGCAAGCACCATTGGCTATGTTGGCACTCGAGGTATTACAAACATGCCCCACCCAACAGAAAGCTTTGCTTTCAACTATTGGAGGTCTTGACCCTATGGATTCATGCTTGCTATTTTCGACATGGATAAGTGTAAACCTTTTGTTTCCCACCAGCTTGCATTTCAGGTGCATATGACGTCGAAAGGCAAAGGTATACATAAAACTGTCATCGATGAAGGTGCTTCTACTTGTGTCATGTCGGCTTCATGTTGGCTTGCCCTAGGTTCCCCAACCCTATCCCCGCCGTCGAACTCCCTTAAAGCTTTTTATGGCCACACCTTTATCCCAAAAGGATACCTAGCCATTTTTCCCATCACTTGGGCTGGGAAAACCGTAACGGTGGATGTAGAAGTCATAGATAGAAAACTCGACTATAATCTCTTGCTGGGTCGCAGTTGGAAATATGCCATGACGGTCATCATATCTACTGTCTTTCGCATCATCTAATTTCCATTGGATGGAAAGGTTATTACAGTAGATCACTTGTCTTTCTGCACCCTTGATTATTCACCATTACCAAGTGGCTCCATACCCCTAGTACGAGGTGGAACTGATAGTTACGTTAGTGTAGGTAATGGTCTACTGAAGGCTTCTTCCCTCATGGGTTGTTTCCCTCTTTAGCCGCCGTAGGTTTCACAGATGTTCAATATGCTTTCATATATTCCTCATGAAAAGACCGATCCATGGATCCTACCGGCTCCTTCAGACATTGACACATACGGAGAGAAAATGCCACTGTCACTAGCTGAATCGGCCTACCAAGCCATTAAATTTGCATCTCAATCTCTAGTCACTTTAGTTTCAGCCAACGGTACAACTTCCCCTCCCATAACAACTCTTTCTTTCGATCCACTCAATCAAGTCCTATTGATGGATGAAGCTATTAGAGAGATCACGAGGTTAGAAGAGTGATGTTGGAAGGATTCACACCATCATGTTTCGATATCTGATTCGGACATGATGCCTCTTCAAATCTTTTCACCTGACGCACATGAAATCGTTTCCTCACTGTATATGACTATCCAACTTTTGGACTCGTAAGGAAATAGGGGCAATATTTCACAAACATTACTCCCCGATATTTCTGTCATGACAAGCATCATGGAAAACAGACAGAGTGGAGCCAATCACAATCCTGAGGAAATTTTGAGCTTCACCTACCTGTTTAGGGACTTCTGTGATGTTTTTCCTTGGTCTTATGAGGAAATGCATGGCATAGACCCTTCTAATGTTAAGCATGAGATCGAGAAAGATCGAGCATTCTTTTTATGGTATTTTTCTTGCTCGTTAATCTGAAAAACCCCAAGTCTCCTTCTTTGGGCTCGTTAAACTACTACAAATATGAGTAGAGCACTTTCAGGGATATTTTATTACTCTTTAAAAAATATAAACATCTCCAAGTTTTCATCGTTGTGCTTCTTAAATTTGTACAATGATAGTCAGAGAACTTTTTGTGATATTTTATTGCTCTTTAAAAAATATAAACATCTCTGAATTTTCATCATTACACTCGTTAAATACATGCAACGATGCTCTGAGCAACTCTTTTTTGATCTTTTTTCCAGCTCATAAACTAAAAAAGACCAAAAGAGGATTCTTTTTAGGCGCTTTTTTCTTGCTCTTTAAACTGAAAAAATCTTGAGCTATGTTTTGCTACTTGTTAAACTTGCTAAAGATGACCCGAGCATTCCTTTAGGTAATTTTCTTACTCGTTAAAATTGAAAAATACCAAGTTTTTGTTACCGGGCTTGTTAAAAATAGACGGTAGCAGCAAGAGCACTTTCTTTTTTGGGACATTTTCTCGCTCTTAAATCGAAAAATCCCCGAGTTTTTCCCCTCCTTTGAGCTTGTAAAACTATGAAGAAGGGATGAGCCATTCTTTTCCCTCTTTTTCTTACTCATTAAACTGAAAAATATACCCCGAGTTTTATTCATCTAACTCATTAAAAATTTTGATGAAGGTATTGAGTTTGTCATTGCGTGACTCATTAAAAATTCATGACGAAACACGAGTTTAGTCCGTCGCCTCGTACTTGTAACAAATTGAGGTCGACATCTCTTGGAAAAAGGTTTCTCTTTATCCGGGTTTAATAGATTAAAAGATAGAAAAGTAACTGATCCGAGTATACTATTAACCTTTTGTCACACCTGGTTAACAAGTATGACAAAGGGACCACCATGGAGTCTCTATTTACGATCTTTTTAGACTCTCTAAATATGAATATACCACTGAGTTGTCTAGTCTGGACTCTTTAAATTACACAGACAAGATATAAAGTCGTTCTTTTTACGATAATTTTCATACTCTTAAAACATGAAAAAATCGACGAGTTTTCCTGTATAGACTCATTAAACTAATCAGATAGGGCAAAGAGTCGTTCTTTTTGCGATCCTTTTCAGACTCTTTAAACATGAAAAGATCTATGAGTTTACCCGTTTGGACTCATTCAATTAATCAGATGGGGAAAGTGGACAATACAACTGTATTCCATTTTTGAAAGCATGGTTTGGCAACAAGCATTCCGTTGAACATGGAACTTCCTCAGATAAACCTTCATTTTGATGGCCTCTCAATATGAACCCTACCAACCTATGAGTTTTAGCCTATATACCCTGATGTAATTGCATCTCTGTATCCTAACACTTTGTAGTGTTCATGAGTTTAGTGTTGTCTGGTTAAAATTGTTGTCATGCCTTCTATTGTTCAAGGGTTCCCATTTGTTTCCTCTATCAACTGATCATACATATCCTTTCATCATGCCCTCCATTTTTTAGACCCAAATTCTCAAAAGATTCCTCAAAAAAGAAAATCATTCTTGTTCGGTTTCATGTTGACTGATGTAGGATATGTCATTGCCTACCTTTCGACAGGTTTCTTCCTATTGACTTCAACACTCTATCTAGGAAGATAACCCAGAAACACATTTAGTGCCTTGGTACTTGCAGACATTAGTGGTAGGTTACCTTGTGTTTGATCACGGGTTTTCATTATTGGCTCCTGGTTAAGCAATTCTATGAGTGTTCAATGACAAAGAAATCTTTCACACTCACTAGTTTGTATTGTGCATCTTGGAGACCATCACCATTATTGGTGGCCTTCCTCACATCTGTTAATGGTCTCCATTATTGACTGGTAATCAGATGATTTCGTGCATGTTTGACGTCAACACATCTTCTCACATGAACCGATCTATGTTGTTCGGTGAAGCGGAAATCAAGACCTTGGGTAGAGGCTTGCATCATTCAGCCTTGTTTCCTATCCCAAGCTATGGATATTTTTCTTTGGAGATAGCTATTTCAGGATGATCTATTATGACACAGGATCCGCTTTGGGCTTATCGGCAACCAGCATTGTTATATCTCAGAAGAGAAAATTACTTTAACATAGCTACTGAGCATGGGAATGCTCAACTCAAGACATGATTTTAGCAGTTTATATATATGTATATGTGTTGTATTTGGTTTTCCTTCCCGCACGAAAATTCTCTCTCTACAAAAGTTTGACAGACAATTACAGTTTTAGTAAAGTATTTCAGCCATCGTCTCTGCCTCTGATCCCACACTTTAGGGGGCATCTGTTATAGGACAAAATGACCTCCTCATCAACTCAGAGGTGAAAGAGAACATGATTGAAGCAAAGACCACAATTTCCGGCCTTGATTCCACACTAATGCTCCCTGCACACTGCTAACCTGCTTTATAAAGCTTGTTACCAGGCATCAAGGAGTGTTCGTCACCCTGCTAACTCAAGTTGTTAGACTAGGGGGAGTGTTAGTGAAACTAAGAGAAGTTCAGTGGGTCAAATGAATATGCTCACAAATATCTAGATATTTATCCCTAAATTTGCTCAAGAAAAGCAAGGAAACTCCAAAAATCGAATTATTTGGGGAAATTCCAATTTGAGAATGAAGGAAAATGGGAAGAAGCTTGAAAACAAGGCAGGTTCATGGCTTTTTCCCTAATGAACACTAGGAGGAGCTTGGCAGCCCTAATTTGGTTGCTACATAAGCAGCGAGAGGGCCATTGTGAAAGGGGTCAGAGCATTTGGAAGGATAGCCCATTAAGCTGATGTGAATTGTCATACACTTGAAGAAGTGAGTCGAAGGAGAGAGAGAGAGAGAGGAAGAAGGGGAAAGGGAAGGCTGATACAACGAATGGTTGTAATCACTCTTTCATTATAAATACAGAACTATAGTTGTGTTCCCTACTCCATAGTGTTGGCAACATTTTTCATTGATTTGTTCATTTCGATACTTGTTGAGTTGAGTAGTTTAAGTTGTATAAAAATATATGTTCATTGTGCATTCTTATATTAGTTTTCTAGATTGTATGTTGTGATTGTGTTTTCCTTTCCTTTGTGTAGGAATTGTCTTGGAGCCGGCTTTGGAGGAGTTCTTCTTGGCTGCATTGAGATCTCCAAACAAATCTAGAGGGAGATTTGAGGTAAACACTAATTCCATACTTGGTTAACTTATATTTGATAGATGAACATGTGTATAACATGGTAGCTTCTTCAGATAATCTTACAATCTGTCAAAGGTCCCGAGAAGGCCTTTGAGGGTAGCTTTCATTCTACATACACCCTGCATTTTACCCCATAGCATGAGGTAACTTAACATTTCACTAATCTGGACCCTCAACCACTCCTATGAAAATCCATGCATGTGAATGATACCTTCTAGTCATTCCCACAACAAAAAATGCCAGCGGCTGTGGACTTTTTCAGCCAGTTCAGAGCCAACAACTCTGGATTCTGTGCCACCTTTTTAGCGCCCAGACTCATGCCACTGCCCAAAACTTCATAAAACTTTTAGAAATGATAAATAGCAATGGAATAAGGTTACTAATGCAATAGTTGGTACAATTACTTGATATGAGGCCCACTAGCCATGAAAGGAATTTCGTCAAACATGTAATAAATATGTAATCTTCAAGTCATAACTACAGATATGATAATAGGGGTCTCATACTTATCTGAGATTCGTAAAGAAGCATTGATGCCTAATTAAAATAGCTACATTATCATCTATTTTGTCATATATTCATTTTACATTAATTTTCTAATCAAAACATGATGAGAGCCATACATCAGGTCTGTCATAAAACATACTCATATCCAACATGTAACCAACAAAAATAACAAGGATACAACAACCATAAACATTACATATGAACTAGTATAGTTACACATGAAATACCATGGCGAAGGAGCTCTTATTTATGAATGTATGAGCCAACCAAGTCCGAGACATCCACAAACCACCCGACCATAGATTGGTTGAATCAAATGTTTCTTTCTGCCAATCATCCCCCCACAATATTCCAAGCATGAATGTGGGACTCACAATAAAGCCAACTAAGGTTTCCTGAGGCCAAACCACCTCAAACCTAAAACATAGAACCAATATTTACCATAATACCTATTGGATCACTAAGCCATAAAAAAGCGTGGATGCCTCCATATCTCTCCACCTAAAGTGTGAGAAATTTGTCCATATCAACCTCTCGACTTTACCATGTATCCTTCCATTACAAGTCAAGGGATTCCTAGGCCTATGAGTTCACCACCCTCTCGGATTTACTGTGTATCCCACCATTACTGGTCAAGGTATTCCTAGGCCCAATCAAAGGTATTCACCACTGAGATTTATCATGTATCCCACTATTACCGGTCAAGGGATTCCTAAGCTGAATCAAGGGTATTCACCACTGATATTTACCATGTATCCCACTGTTATAGGTCAAGGGATTCCTAGGCTTAATCGAGGTGTTCACAACCATGGTTTACCATGTATCTCAACCCAATATTCCTATGCCTTATGAATAATCCTCAGACCACCCCACTCAGCTTCTAATCCATCTGGCAATCCAGCTAACCCGAATGCATGAGAACCCACCACACCATGTCTATATGGAAATAGTAAGGAAAGGTTGAAGAACACTATCACACCTGGCAGAGCCCATGCCAATGACAAAAAGACAACCAAAAACACACATGCATGTACAATGCATGCCGCATATAGCAAGGAAATCACACATGCAAATAGATACCTACAATTTATCCTGCTGTAGTTTCTTGATCCTACTGATGTTCCTTACTTGATATTTGCTTCCCTTTTCTTTATTTTTCCTTTGTTTTATTTCTTGATGCAAAGCTAGAGTGCTCCAAGAATTCTCTAAGTGTATAAGAGTGAGAGAGAGAAAATAGAGATAACTCCAAAACTGAACTAACAAAAGGTACCAACTAATCCTCATGAGCCTTTTATTAACGAGGCCTCTATTTTCTTCAAGTTTCCATTATCTTCCTTCAATTTCCTCCTCACATGCAACCTGTGACCTTTCACCTTCTTTTTCTCCTAATTTCCAATATTTTCATAAACAAAATGCTAATTAATTCCTCATGACTTTCCAAAGCCTTTCCTTTGCCTTTTCCAATTTCCTGTGGCCATAATAAACCATATGAACACCCACTAGGATGTTTTTCCCAACACTCATCTTGGAATATGTGTCCCATGACCTTGTTTATTATTTTTCCTTTATTAAATTTATTACATGGAATTTTGACTAGGGTTGTTATAGAACCCTCCCCCTTAGGGGAACACCGTCATTGGTGTTCAATGACACCTATAAACTACTAAGTTTGCTAATAAGAAAAACATACTACTCATGGAGATTTATAAATTTGTTTGATGTAGTATTTACAATGATCAACCTACTGAAAATAAAACCAACATGACAACATAACAACATGACAACCATATTGACGTGAAACCCATGCCACTTATTGGAGATTTATAGCACAACTCATATTGGTATTTACACCCATATACATATGTATGTATACCAAAAAATCACACCAAAACATATACCAAAAAATCACACCAAAACATATACCAAAAACATTTGTTCAACTAGCGAATAAAGAAGGATACATAGCCTGCATCTGATCTGCCATCTGGCATGTAACGTCATCGGGCCCAAAGTGCTTCGACTACACTTTAGCTTTCTCGATTCCTCGGTTCCATAGCATGAGAATATTTCTCTACAATATACACTAAAGTTTTGGTTGGAATTCTCCATCTAGGTCCACTTGCAATACAGACGAGTCAATCACATGATCAACATCTTTAACATACTTCTTAAGAAATGACACATGGAAAACATCATGGACTTTCATTGTTGTAGGCAGTGGAAGTCGATAGGCTATTGGTTTAATCATTTAAAGAATCTTGAAAGTTCCACAAAACTAGGGTGTCATCTTCGCAAATGATTCGATCCTCAAGGATATCTTCTTCAACTTGATGCGCAAAGACACTTGTTCCTCAACCTGAAAATCCTTAAACATCTTGTTCTGATCTGCATAACTTTTCTGTCTATCCTATATTTCCTTTAGATTCTTCTTGATTACCTACATTTCATATAACATCTCTGACAAAATATATGGTCCAATCAACACCCTATTAACTTGATCGCTCCCACTGATGGGAGTATTACAAATTTGTACACTGAGTGCCTCGAATGGACTCATCCTCAGGGACTCCTGATAACAATTATTATAAGAAAACTCAAACAAGAGAGAGTACTCCTCCCATCCCCTCTGTTGATGCATCACATACATCCTCAACATGTCCTCCAATATATTTTTGACCCTCTATTTTTGTCCATCTATCTGCGGATGATAAGTTGTGCTGAAGGTCAACACTATCCCCATAACTACAAACAACTTCTTCCATAATCATAATTTAACGTAGCATCCTTGTCTGACAAAATATTCCTTGGAACATCATGCAGCCTCACTACATATATGATGAATACCTTTGATACATCATCAGTTGAATAGGTATACTTCACTAGAATGAAGTGTACAACCTTTTTCAACATGTCCACTACAACCATGATGGAATCATGTTATCTAGATGTCCTCTGAAAACTTGTGATGAAATCCATGGAAATGACCTTCCATTTCCACTATGGAATCAGAATTGGCTATAGTAATACACCTAGATGCTTACATTCTTCTTTCACCTGCTGAAAATCTAAGCATCTAGTCACAAACCCTGCCACTTCCTTCTTCAGACTCGGCGAATCATAAAAATTCTTCACCACCTTCAATTTCTTCAGGTATCTTGTGTGACCTGAATATGGATTTGTATGAAATTCTCATAAGATAATCATATTTAGCTCATTTTTGTTTGGAACATATATCCTATCTCTAAATCTTATTAAACCATCTACAGTAAGATGATAGTCCACATCCTGCTCACCTGTACCCTGCTGTAACTTGTGCATACGCTCCATATACTACCATCATGTTGTCCTACCTATAAAATATGATCCTGTAAGTCTGTTCCATTGGAGCTCATAATTGCTACTTGATTTACATGTATCCTCCTACTAAGAGCATCTACAACCCTATTCTCTTTCCCTTTGATATATCTAATCTCAAATTCAAATTCACTAATCGTGGTGAACCATCTAGCTTTCCTAGCATTCATATTCAGTTGGTCAAACAAGCATCGCAATCCACTGTGATCACTCATCAATACAAACCTCATAACAAGAAGATAGTGCCTCTAGATATTCAATGCATGGATGATCGTTGCCAACTCAATATTATGTGTTGAATAATTCTGCTGGCGCTCATTCTGTTTTTGTGACTCATAACACACTACATGTCCTTCCTGTATAAGGACTCCAACAAGTCCTCCCTTGTAGGAATCTGTATAGAGCACAAACTCTTTTCTCAGATCTGTAATCTTTAACATTGGAGCCTTCATCAACAACTACGTCATTTCCTCAAAACTTGTTGCACATTCCTCTATCCATTGACATTGCTTACCTTGCCTATGTAGGGACATAATAGGATATTCAATGTGAGAGAAGATCTTGATGAACATCCTATAATGACCTGCTAGCCCCATAAATGATCTTACCTCATACACATTTCTAGGAGCTTTCCCTTCCATGATAGCTCTTACCATTTATGAATCTATTGTTATGCCTTTTTTGGAAACAATATGTTCCAAGTAATGTATGTTTTTTTGAAAGAAACTCCATTTGCTAAGCTTATCATACAACTGGTGCTCTCTTAATAATCTCAACACTATAGCTAAGTTCTTGTCATTCTCTTCCTCATTTTTAGAATATATTAAGATGTCATCAATGAATATAATAACAAACTTCTCAGGATAAGGATGCAACGCACTATTCATTAAGCACATAAAAGTAGTTGGAGCATTAGTAAAACCAAATCGAACTAAAACAAACCCATAATGCCCATGCTTTTTCCATAAAGTTGTCTTGTATATTTCATCTTCTTTAATGTGTACCCGATGATATCCAAATCTCATATCAATCTTTGAGAACACTACTTCTCCCTTCAACTTATCAAACAAGTCATCAATCCTTAGCAACGAATACTTGTTTTTGATGGTTACCTTGTTCAACTTCCTGTAATCAATGCATATCCTGAGAGTACCATCCTTCTTCTTCCCTAACAACACTAGTGCACCCCACGATGATACACTTGGCCTAGTGTATCCCTTGTCAATCATTTCCTTTACCTACAAATTCAACTCTACTAACTCTCGCATGCTCATCCTATATGGTGCCTTTGGTGTTACTGCTGCCCCTAATACAAGCTCAATAGAAAAGTCCACTTCTCTGTGAGGTGGTAACTTTGAAATAGCTGTGGGAAATACATGTTGAAACTACTGTAAATTCGGGTATCTTATCAATACCTCTGCATCCTCAACATCCTTACCTTTATCACTAGAAATATTCATTGAAAATAACACACACCCTTTTCTATGACTGCACTTTGTTTGCATGGTTTCCATAATTCTAAGTGATGTTTCCTGCTATTGCCAGAAAATTGACCATATTCTAGGAATAATTAATTAAACCATTGTTTAACTAATATTCCTTCTCATATTTGACCCAAATATGAGAAATAAATAGATAAACCATTAATTATCTTATTTTTCTCTAGGCACAATTATTTAGTCACTAATTAGTTATTATTCCTTGTCAAGTTTGACTAGATACCCTATGAATACTTAATAAATCATTATTTGTTTATTATTCCTTCACCACATTTTTAAGATAATAAATAAACCATTTATTTATTTATTATTTCTAAATAAAAGTATTAAACTAGTTTAAATAATTTTTCCCTCCAATCAACTATAATAAAATATTCCAAATAGTTAACTCTAGAATTTGGTTAATAATATTTTATTATTTCCCATTATTCGAGAATAACCTAATATTTTGTCATAAATATAAGGGTTTTACATTCATTCTTCACTTTTGATCATTTCATTGTTGCACTCACTATTGTAGCTCTCATTATTATCATTGTCACAAACCATCTTCTTTTCCATTTGAGTTCTCATGGAGCTCAAACATTCTGTTTGCTGGGTTTTACACATTATAGAGGAGAGAGACTCTACAAAAGATGAAGACATTGAGGATAGCCAAGAGCCCATCCCATAGAGGGGGACTGGTAACATTATTTGTTCCCTTCACACGTGTCATTTAATAAAATATATTATTTATATATCTGGTTTCCATTGGATTATTGGAGTTACTTGTGCTTATTTTCTTATTCCATTTTGTTCCTTAACTATTTTTGTTGAATAGATCATGGCTTTGATATGTTTTGTTTATATCATCGGTTGCAAATCTACACTATTTAACAAGCATTTTTACTATTGAGGCTATTTGTCATCCATAGTCTAAAGTGATTTCTTTTCGTAAATTTTCTAGAAGAAAAAACCCCAATAGATGGCGACTCCACGACATTTTTAATACTGATTTAGCAACCTGGTTGACCTTTGGTTTTCAGCTTAGGCTTTTTTTTTCAATCTCTTAATGTTGTTTACTAGCATTTTGACCCTAGATGAGTCAAATTTCTAACTACCACATGTTTTCTAGTTATTTCCATAGGTCACAGGAACCTGTCGTGATAGAGACAGAATATTTTTCCAAGACTTGCCGCCTAAGAAATGAGGAGCAGAAATCACACTTCTCTGTGCCAAACCTATGATTGGACATCTAGAATGGACTTTCTGGCCCAAAAAGTGCGATATCCGAAGAATCGGGTTAGTACCTTTGATTTAAGGGTTTCTGGGAATTTTTTTGATCCTTTTTTTGTGTTTTGTCGAGAGTAGTCTACTGGGTTGGTTGACCATTGTCTTAACCCACTTAGGCCTTGATCTACTATATTTAACTCGTCGAAGTGGAATTTAGCCCCTTAGGGCTTCCAATACGCTTCAATCTTTATAGGAGGAGTTTCGCTAAGTAAGAAATCTGAGTTTTTGCTGATCTTTCAATCGTATTTTCCAGATCTATACCTTCCTTCTTCAGATCTTCAAAGATAGTTTGTTTCCATCCAAAGTTCCCTCTTGAACCATGTTTGGTCATTTGCCTTTGGGTGCCACTACTTGCCCTAGGTTTCACACCCATCTCTCTATCTTTTGTAGCAATTTTCGTCACTGTTTTTTTGTCGTCGTTGCACCATTTTCTAGCAACATAATGTCATTTGACCCGAGACACACCAACGCTTAGATATCTTGGCCTTTCTTATGTGTTCTTAATTAATTTTGCCACCAACCAACACAGTGTTTGCGAACCCAGTTTGGGTGGGGTTTTAGATAGTTGATTTGTTGTTCATTTTCTATTTTTAATTTCAATTTATCTCACCAATATTTTTATTTTTTCAAACACGATTTGGGATTAATTAATAAATACACTTGCACACACAAGCACACCTTAAGCGAAGGGCACTTGGTTTACTCCGCCAAGCCAAGAATTAACTTAATTAATTTATCTCCCTAAAGGAGACAAAGACATTTTGTTTATCTCCCTCCACCATTTCCGTGTCACTTATGTCTTGTAACCATTGTGCCACCAAGGAATTCATCATAGAGACTGTTAGGTCTTCATCCTCAGTTTCTGCTTGGACATATTACTCCTCCCCACAGGGTTCGAATTATTCATCTTGCGAGTCCCCATACAGACTCTTCTTTTGGTTCATCTGATTCCTCATCCAATTCTGAGCCTCCTTCACCGCATACCATCATTATGTCAGGACCCACTACAGGTGTAGGAAACCAACATAGTGTTGGCTTTGGTTCTACTCTGGTTGTGACATCTAGCGAAACTATTACAAGAATTGTTCCGGCAACTCTGTTGCTACCTTTCATGGTTGGGTTAAGTCTGCCATATTTTAGCTAATTGATTAACGACCCTATACACCACGATGCTGGTTGGCCAGCTATTCCGACTAAGCTTCCCTTAGACATTCCCAATTTTGAGGATAACCCTAGAGAGGACCCAACTAATCATCTCCACTCCTTACATATGTGGTGTTCATCTAATTGGATCATCGATGACTCCGTTCGTCTTTAGTTGTTCCAATGCACGCTCACTGGAGATGCTGCAAAGTGGTACATTGACTAGCTCTCTGCTTCTCAATCCGGATATGTCTATACCATTGTACCATACCTCCCTCGTCCTGGTGGTGCCAATGCACCGGGGGCATCTCAAGCCACCGACGATATCGTTGGAGCTATTTCACATCCTTCACCATATCCTCAATAGAGTTATGGCTATCTGTAGGGGGGCACCAGTTCCTCGAACATTCATACACCTCCTGCCAAAAACATGTATTTAGGACAAAGCACATCATTTGCATTCACCCAACCACATCAGTAGATGTCAGGGCCAGCTAGTGCTCAACCTATCTACTAGACCATTTCCCCTTCACCATCTTAGACCTATGCACCGCCGAGCAGCACATCCCCTCAGGCATTAGCACACAGCCTCCCATGCATCCTCAACCCTAGTGTCCACCACCCCCCAGGATCGAGTGTATGCATAGCAGAGTGCAACCAGTCCCTAAAATTTGAAGAAAATGAATAAGGGTAAGGGTAACAAGGGTAACCAAGGTAACCAAAGTAATCAACCTAATGAACCTCAAGGGAATGAGCCTAACACCAACAACCGGCAATAGGGAAAACAACCCAAGAAGAACAACGTTATTCATGTGAAAAAGCCTTGTGCATGTTGTGGTGTACATGGCCATTATACTCATGAGTGTCCCCTCTTACCCTTGATGTGCCAAATGTGGGAAGCCTAAGAAGCTTCTAGAGGTCAACTGCCCATGTGGCAATTGCCTCATAATCCTGTGTCATCTCAACAGGCCATGCTCACAAATCCTTTCCCTCAATAAGGATTTGTGGTTTCTCAACCTGAGCAAGGTCAAGTAGCCCATCCTCCCCAACCTTCTGGTTGTGGTGAAAACCAGATCCTCATGATGAATTGTGACGAGGTCAATACCTCCGATGTCAACTTGCAAACTTGGTCGTGTCAATACGACAAACTGTCAACTTCGTCTGCAACTGAGACCAAAACCAAAGCATCTATTGAGCCTCTTATGACACAAAATGATCTGTTACAGATCCCTCAACCTAAATTTGAGTCAATTCCCAGGATCCCTAATTTAACATAAAACCATAGAGTGAATTTTAACTGAGCTACCCATACAAACAGCATAGTAGATGACTTGGTGTAATCACCTGCTGCCATGTCGATGCTAGAAGTCGTCTAGTCATGCCCATCTCAAAAGAAAGCTCTACTAACTGCTTTTGGTGTAATAGATCCTTCAGATGATCGTTTGATTGTCTTTCCTGTTAATGTGTCAGAACATCCTCCATTACCTCCATCCAGTGCTTTTCAGATACCAGTCTGAGTTCGTAATGCCATAATCTCTCAATGCATTATTGATGAAGGCACATCAACTTGCACAATGTCTGCTGCTGTTTGGAAGCAGCTCAAGTCACCAAAACTGAACCCATCCACCATCACTTTGCATGCTTGGGATGGTCACCCCTCCTAGCCTCTCGGCATGTATCCAAATTGTCGAGTGATTCTTGCATGAAAGACTGTCAATGTAGATATTGAGGTTAATGATGCCCCTCTAGATTAGAACATTCTCATGGGTCATAGTTACACATACGCCATGTCAACCATCACATCTGCAGTATTTTGCAAGATGTGCTTCCCCCGTGAAGGGAATATCGTCACTATCGATCAGTTGACATACTACGAGCCATCATCCTTAACCTCCCCTAAAGCCATTATCTCATAGATGTCCAACAACTAGTCTTCCACCCCTCTCATGGGTGTTTCAATTGGAGTCTACAAAGGTTACACCTTTTTGGGTGCTTTCCCTGGTCCCCCCCTCCCATCTCTGAGCCTAGATCTTTGATTGTTTGCATGTTACAAGCATCATGGGCTGCTCAAAAGCAGTCTAGTGCCTCTAGTAAATAACAAACTCCTCAGTACCCATGTTGTTACCATCTCAACCAAGCCATCCAGATCCACCCCCCTAAGACCTTCTCCTTTTTTTGGAGCCTCTCTCTTGTTCCCACCAGGAACTATTCCTCCAAGTCTCAACCATTCAGGAGTTGTTCCACCGGGACATTACCCTGCAAGATAGATACCTTTCTTTTTTTCTCATCCTGGAATCTTTTTTGTCCCTATCATGGATTCATTGACTCTCCCTAATATGATTTTGGGGATCCCAGTATGGTACATTGATCCCCCAGTGAGCACTTCGCCTGGTCAACTCAGACCATATCATTCTTTGACCCTGGTTCAATTGGTCCCTACGACCTCTATCACTGCTCTAGTTCCACCGCAAACCCAACATAAACCCACTCTTGTTGTGAAAGCATCTGGATAGGGGGAAAAATACAAGAAGGGGGAACCTAAGTACAAGGCTCCCCAAGCTCCTCCATCATCCAAAGCTCCAAATTTGACACCTCCATGTGCTTTGTGTAATTTTGTTGGGAATGCTACCAATAATTGTCTTGAACTTCCTTGTCTCAAACGTTTAGTTCATGAAACATTCCTTGAGTCTAATATCCTTGAGGTCCAAGTTAACTTACCGGGTTCAACCAAGAGACTTAAAATGTTATGCACAAATCACCCTTGTGCCTTGTGCATTCATTATGGTCACTATTCCCATTGTTTCCCTCCTCTCGACGAATTTTAGGATTTCCTCCAGGTGCTTCATGAATTCAAGGCCACTCGCAGTGGATCATATACTCCTCTACCTATGGATTTTGGTACCATTATTAAACCAAAACAAGGGGACTATGGTCCCACCATCGTGCTCCCTCCCTTAGATGTCGGGATGACGAACTGCATAGTCCATATCCTTTACCTATCATCATCCTTGAGTTCCTTGCAAGAAAACCTTTCTGAGGTTTCTACACGTGCTTCAATCAAACCTCCTTCACCAGAAACCTAGGTGTCAACATTGGTAGATTTCGCTATCTACTAACTCATCGTCTCCCATTCCATATGATGCTTATGTGAACCTGCTCTCTCAGGATGATGCACCAGGTACCATCACCATATCATGTAGTCAATCTTCCTCCTGTCTACCCATTTTCCATTCTGATGAGGACATCATGGAAGCTATGTCTACCCCTGATTACCCTTGGGATGATATGCACCATCGTGCGTACGTCCTGCCGCAGCTGCCTCACCAATATTTTGTGGAATCCAAAGACTTCATCCATGGTGAAGTCGATGGGTTTAGATTCCCTACCCTGGATGCTTTTGAATCATTATGGATATGAACTTACATTATTCGTAAGGCCTTAGGCAAGGGGACATCTCTTTTGGGGGATTTTGAAGGCCAACTCCTTCCTAATCCTCGCAATGCATTCTACCTTAAGAAATTTCAGCCATAGCATATCCCATTTGTTTGCGTGTATTTATTTCTGTCATGAATTTAGGTAGGTTGCATCATCTCATTTGTTGTCTTTTGCACCTTTAAGATGGATCCATCATCCACACTGTATATCGGTTATGTTGACAATGTGAGTTGCTTCTCCAAGAATCTAGCCTCGGCAGCATGGGCCATTTGCACCCCCTTTCATATGTTAGTACATTCTAACAGTGTGTGCATTGGGTATGCCACCAATAACTAAGCTGAATATGATGCAGTGATAGGTTTGTTAGTCAATGCCCTTGCTCATGCGCATTCTTCATCTTAATGTTCATTTATATTCCTTGCTACTTGTCATGCAATTGAATGGTGTATATCATGTGCATAACCAAGTCCTATTTAGAAAATATCTACCAGTTAAGTTGTTGGTACATGAATTTGAAAACGTTACATTCAGTGATGTTCCTAGAACCCAAAATAAGTATGTAGATACCATTGCAAACAATATTATAGATTGGCATTTATCACATGTATACCACAGAAGACAACCATAACCAAAACAAATGGAAAACCAAAATCATCATATAAAAGATGCAAAACCACATTATGTATATACATATACAAATAAATATGTTTGGAGTCTACCACTCTAAATACATCTTATACGCCCATATCATAATAGGTGGCACATAGATCCCTACATCTCCTTGTCATCCTTTGGAGGATCTTGTGCCAAGTTGGGCTCAGATGCTTGAATCGCCTTTTCAAGCACTCAGAACACAATTGTGCTCCACAAACCCCTCCTGCTAGGGGGCATCATTCCCACCTTTGCATACCAGATCAATCCCCTCCATCACATATGCATCCCATGCTTGGGGGCATGATAGTTTTCCCCTAGCCATCTTCTCAATCGATTAACATAATTCTTAGCCTACCCCATCGGATCTATGTATGGTCGATTATCCTCCCATTCCTTGGATAGTGTGTCCTACCAGCCTCTCCGATGAGCAATATTCACATCACATATCGTAGACATTTGATACCATATCTTCAAATATTCTAGTCTATGTCATACCACATTTACCACATAGTCCCCATGTTTGACTTAGTGGGTGAGGATGATTCTAGACCTCCTCTAGTAGTTCATTCTCATTTTCCTCCTCTCAAAATTCACCAAAGCCCAATCTGAAAATGAATTAAATTGGAGGCAAAACTCCCTTTTATAGGAAAACCCCAAGTTTTTGTATTGCCCATTATGACCAAACTATAGCTCGATTGGATGAACCATTAGCACTGTTGGAAATATCTCATCGATTAATATAACGGGTCTTTCTTAGTTTTTGATGATTTGACACTTCGCCCTGAAGCTATTTTTCCAAGAAGGGTCACTTCGTCACCTCTTAAAATCAAATTTCTTCATATGCGATGCTTGTACCTTGGGTACCACCTCCCCTTGGTGCTTTTCATCTCACTTGTCAAATTTTGTCACAAGTAACCGTCATTTTTTCATGCCTTCATGGTCCCCACCAGGCCTATTCTGTGTGGCAGTGTCATCAGGTCACCTTTGCATCCATGGAGTTTTTTGTGCATCCCATTAAATCATGTCACATTATTCCATCCATCTTTGCATACCATTCATCCCATGTTTCCCATTTTTTCCTTCAATCATATTGTCCACAATCCCCTTTGGAGTCGAGCTAGTCACTTCTAGGTCAACCATGCACTTTATTCTTTGACAAGGGAAGTCCTTTGTTTGCCCCTCAATACAATGTTGCCCTTTTTCCCTGTTGTCAGTCCATCAATCACATTACTATTTTCCTCATGCCCTAGTTGAGGATCCTCATTTCCTCACCTATGGCGGGCCCTATTCTGTCGACATCAACACATATATTCCAAAAGAACAACCTAGAGGGCGGTGTATCTTGGTTCCATATTCCACCCTTGTTCGGTGCCTCAAATCAAGCAAAAGGACTCATCATTTCCCTTTGACTTGATTGTTTCATGCTTGTGATTCATACACTTAATGGTCCAATGATGCAACAGATTGTACCAGTGATTCCTCGGTGTGTGTGAGATGTTTCAGACCTCATGAGGGGTGGCCCTTAAGGTAGCCCCCCACATGCCGAGATGACTTCATATTGTACTAAAGCTTCAGATGAACTTCCACATATTTGACACGTTTGGTTCCTTCCACTTATAGTTCTCATAGCATGCATGTCTCCTTCAAATGATCCATTCAGTTTTGCAAAGCCCTTTCCTATTCAGTAGGGCTTCTTTGGTTGTACTATCCTCCCTCCCACCCATTTTTTAGGGGAAGGGTCATTATATCTCATGTACACAGATGTTATTATATTCATTCCTGGCTCATGTTTTTCAAGGAACATTATGCATATGGGACACATTGTCTCATTTTCTGGCTCATTTATGTCAACATGTCATGTACCATTCAGTATGTACTTTATTGCTCAGTTTCATCTTTTTGGGTGCATTATTATTTTTGTATTGAGTTATCTCGGTGGGTATAGGTATGCCCCCCCC